>JAHWFP010250517.1:13097-24163 GCA_023313725.1 Lithobius niger
AAGGAAGGAAGGAAGGATGGATGAATGGATGGAAGGATAGAAGGAAGGCTTGATGGATTGAAGGAAGGATGGAAGGAAGGATGGATGGATGGATGAATGGATGAAAGGATAGAAGGAAGGCTGGATGGATTGAAGGAAGGGTGGAAGGAAGGAAGGAAGGTTGGATGGATAGATGGATGGAAGGAGGGAGGTGGAAGGTAGGAAGGAAGGATGGAAGGATGGAAAAGGATGGATGGAAGGAAGGGTGGATGGAAGGATGGGTGGACCTGAATGTGTATCAACTGACTTGATGCATGGAAAAAACAGACCCATAGACCTGGTTTTGAAAGGGCGTCATTTTCTTGGATTCTGAAGCACGGCAGTGCGTGGACTGAGCAAGCAAAGCGAGCGATTTCCACGTAAACTAAAACTTTTCAATGTGTGTCACGCTTTGCTCTCGCAATATTTCTTCTCTCACCTTCGTAGGAGATTACATCTGATGTTCTGCAGATGTTTCTCCAAGTGAGGGATCATCAGAAAGTGAAGTGATAAGACGCCCATGGATAGATCTGTACTGAGCAGGACTTAAAGAACAATATTCTTAAAATAAGTAAAACAAGAAAACCCATATAAAGTGTATACAAACACAAATTACAAGTGTGTGTGGTTCTTCGTGGTTACATTGATTCAGTCACGTTTCTGAGGAAATGTTTGCGCTGAATGAGTGAGCGAAGCGAACGAAAATCAGCGTTTGTCAACATAAACAGCGCTTTTCTGATAAATTGCTTGATCTTTTTGCTTGAATCCTTGAACGTAAAAAACTAATATTGATCTTCTCTCGAGATAACTGATATCGCATACTACACTCTTATAATTTGCTTGATCTTTTTTTATGTGGATGGTCTGTCATAAGTGTTGCAGCAAGAAATCTCCTCGAGCGCAGCGAGACGACGCGGAATGAGCGAGCGAAGCGAGCGACTCCGCTAGTACGCCTTTAATGATATTGATGGTTAAATTCAGTGTTTCGTTGGACGTTGACCAACTGTTTGACGAAGGTGAAGATGAAGTTTTGAGCCAGGCTTTGGCTGAAGTGGAAGGTGAATCAGTTTTAATAAACCATAGTCAATCTTTCGGTAAGATTGCAAAATGTAGATTTTCATTTGTTAAAGAAGATGAGTTAAAAAGCGTACAGGCTGGACGTCGATGCGACATTGCAGCATTATTGCAGTATTGTTGCAGCATTGTTGCAGCATTGTTGCAATAAGTATACATGTATACTTATTGCAACAATAGGTTGTATTGTTGTAACTATACATTTTTACTTACAGTATTGTTGTACTGCTCTTACCATTGTTGTACGAATCCAATACGGGATTTATAAGGACTGTTTACAACAATGAAAATGGCAAAAGTATGGTAATAATTTTAATTTATTTGTTAAATATAAAGCTATCAAATACATGTTTATTTATCGAACACGTGTATACGTAATTAATAAATAAATGGGCACTATTTATCACTGACGGAGCCCATTTGGCTCTCCGTTTTGTAATTACACGTTTATTCTCTTACCACTTTACTGTTGAAGATTCCGAAAGCATCCGTCATTGCACAACGCCGAATAACCCAGTTAGCCAACAAAGGTTCTCTTCTTTCATTTCTTGATTGTTACTCGATTACGAAGTACCCCTTCAAACTACTTCTCCTAAAAAAAAAGTTATGAGAAGTTGTTTGAAGGGGATTTCGTCGTTGAGTTTCCGCGGTATGAACGGTGATGGGGTACTTCGGAATCGAGTTACAATCGATAAACACGAGCAAAGAACCCTTCACCAAACAAGCAATAACAATGCTGTCTTTGTGTTGTGTAAACTATGTTGCACGCACAGTCGCCTTGTGAAGCTTCTGAATTAAAGAACGTCAGCACAATTTGTAGTTGTTGCAGCCACGACTCGAACAATATGCGGTTGGTATAAGCAGGATAACCAACGGCGTCTCGGGAGTTCTGGCAACAATAACTCGTGGCTGCGCCACTCGTTGATTGTTGACAGAACTCACTCGACGCCGTTGGTTATCCTAAGCTTCCCGAACCCCGAATTGAAGAAGTAAATAAGTCACTCTCGTGTCGGCCGTCAACTTTTGAGGCCTCAAAATTAAAGACTTCGCACCCAATAGTTTAAAACTTGAAGATTTAAGTAAAAACCGAGAACATTTTATTTGGTACGCGTTAACCTTTCTCTGGCTGAAAATGCTAACTCAAACAAGATACAACAACAATGTTACTTTTCCCGTGTTCAAGCATCGTTGCATCTTGTTCGATGAAAACGGCGAAAGTTCGATGTTGTGTGCCTCGCGTTTTGTTGCCACTGTCACATGTTGCAGCATTGCATTCTGGGGCAAATTCTCGTGCGCAAACGAAATGTAATGGAAATGACCGTCTTAAAGACCTTCCAGCAGAGGAGAAAGGGTTTGATCAATTTGAATATTGGAGTGTTTTTGTATGTCCTTGTTCTGAACTTGATAGCACTTACAATCCGTATGTTTACTATTCCACGCGTCATGGCTGTTTGCTGTGACGTGCATATCACGTGACTGGGCTAGTCCAATCAGACGGCCAAACAGCCGTTGTTCTCGTTCGTCATTGGCTAACTCGTGGTAACGTCACGGCAAACATCCATTGCGCATGGTTTAGTTGCTTTACTCGTACCCTGAACGGAAAAAAAAATCATCCCTCCCAAAATAAACGTAGGTATACTTCCCCTTCCCTGAATGCTTAAAGCACCTCTTTATTAGTGCAATATGAACTGATCTCCTGTACACATGTGATCATGCCTGATCATATGTTCGAGCAGTAATAGTGTATAAGCTGACTACGCTAATAAACATATCTCTTTCCCCCTGTTACTCACGCTCATCATTCTTTTAGCAATTATCAGTTAGATGATGGCGTTCGGCCACAATAAGGTAAGACTCGCTGTTTACCTGAGTGGCTTCCGAGGGCAATAAAGCGAAAGTCTTACCACATAACTGCAATAACTGCAATAAATCCCTTATTCGTTTATTTTTTAATTAATTTTAACTTTTCCTTTTAGGTCATTCTTCAGCTGCAATAAATGTATTATTTTGAAAACATTGACACGTAAACATTGTTAGCAGTAGTAGATCTGCTTACGTGAGTAAGAACCAAAGGCCTTCATTTTCTTACTTGCGTAAGTAAGAACCCACGCCTTCGTTTTCTATGCCTAGAATTCCTTTTTCTATTAAAAAAATCAACAATGGGTTAATTTAAAGTGTGAAATAGTTTAATAATACTGTAGAAACGATTTGGGACACTTAAACATGCACAGCGATGGTATTTTTACCACTTAGGTACGATCCAAAGACCGTCGTTTTCTTATTTGTGCAAGTAAGCAACCCATGTTTTCTTACTTACGTAAGTAAGAAACCCACGCCTAGTTGTCTAATGGTAAGACAACGGTTTCATTGTTGCAGCAGTGTGTCTTTGTATCAATTAGACGATGGCGTTCAGCAACAATAAGGTAATCGGACTTTCGCTGTTTACCCGAGTAGCGAAGCCGCGAGGGCAATAAAGCGAAAATCTTACCGATTGGTCCAGACGCCATCGTCTAACATATTTGTACAACGAGAGTTGAATCTTTAGTGAACGAGCCATTGTTGCAATAAAGCGACAGTGTTAGTGCATTGTTGCCGAACCATCGTTGAATATATTTGTACAACAACGATTTGCATTGTTAGTAACCGAGCCATTAGGGCTCGTTTACGCAACAACTCGCTTTTGCATTCTCGCAACTAGAATTTAATCACTATAGAAAAGGTGTCGTTGCCATGGCAGCAACGTTACCTGGATTAGCTAAATCCGACATCGTTTGAGCAATTGTTTGCAATCTTATAATTCGTGGCAGTAAGATAAAGATTTCTTCCTGACGATACTATTTTCCCAATCGCTTCTAAACTCAATTATTTACTCGTTTCGTTGCGAGATGGCAGAGCTAAAAACGCAGCCATGTTGGAATTTCAGATGATTTCTAGCTTATAGCTGCGAAAATGCAAAGGCGAGTCGTTGCGTAAACGAGCCCTTATTGTGCTAGCATAACTAGCCATTGTTGGCGAGAATGTTCTTTGCTCCAACTCCGTTTTTAAAACTCGATAACTGCATTAAATGTCTTATTTGTTTATTTTAATCAATTTTAACTCTTTCCTTGGGGTCTTTCTTCAACTGCAATAACTGTATTATTTTGGAAACTGGTACGTAAATATTGATATGCAAACGTTGGTAGTGGTAGTAGATTTACTGACGTAAGTTAGAACCAAAGGCCTTCGTTTTCTTACCAGCGTAAGTAAGAACCCCACGCCTTCGTATTCTATGCCTAGAATTCTTTTTTCTCGTTTTAAAATTAATAGTTGTTAATTTAAAAGTGTGAAATAGTTTAGTAATACTTTAGAAAAGATTTAGGATATGTAAATATGGACAGCGATTGTATTTTTACTACTTAAGTAAGAACCAAAAACCTTCGTTTTCTTACTTACGTAAATAAGAAATCCACGTCTGGTTCTTACTAGTGGTAAGAGAACGATTTCATTGTTGCAGCTGTGAATTTGAATTTATTTACCTGAGTACTACAGACCTGGGAGTCATGCACTCAATCCTATACCTTAAAACTAAAACCTTAGACCTAACAAATCACAACACCAACTGGCCACAATCAACAATTAGTCACAGAGGAAAGCGAAAATTCCAAAAGAAACCAAAGTGCCGAATTTTGAATACTCAATCCAGAAGCTTAACAAAATTAAACAACAACTCCCCACAAATAAGTTGACAATGTGAACATAGCGGTCCTTAATTAACTTGGATTTAAATATAGATATAGATTGTCACACACTCAAAACGAAAGCCCTAACCTAAACCTGCGGACGGCACTAGCTCCGATTGAGACAGACTAAAGACGTTTCTCCGTGCCGCAGCAGAACTGCAAGGTAGCTCTAAGGGTGCGGGAGGCCCCAACATTAAATGGACGAACACCAATGATACCAAGCAAATCCACACCAGGCTGGCTTAGTGGCAACCGCCGGAAAGCAGCCCAAAGAGGACAATGGAGTAGAAAGTGCTCTACTGTCTCGTCTCCAGAATTACACGCGCAACGAGAAGAAGCCCTCCATCCCAATTTATGCTCATAGGAATTGAGCAACACATGTCCAGTGCGCAGCCGCGACAGCACGCCCGCATCACGCCTGGACAAAGAAGCCAGGTCCACAGGGTCAGACACTCTTGGATGCAAATGAAACAGTCCTCTCCCCATGCCACCCCCCTCCCATTCCAATTGCCACGCCTCAGAGGCCCGAGCAATCAGAACAGGACGAAGGTCACAGGGGATAACAGGTAGCGAAATTGGGTTTACCCCGGACAAACATCCGCTACGAGCCAAACCATCTGCCACCTCATTCCCGAAATGTCCGGAGTGTCCACGGACCCACCGAACTTCCACCACAACCCCAGACTGCAAGGCGCCAAAGAGTTTCCAACCAATCTCCACCACAATTGGGTGTGACTCCTCCAAATCAGAAAGAGCACGCTGAATACAACCTACACTAGACGCCGAATCGGACAATACCCTGAACTCCGGAAGCTGCAAGTCGAGGCCAACGTCAATGGCAATGCTAATAGCAGCTAACTCGCCAACAAACACCGAGGGCAGGAAAGGAACAGAGAAACTGAACGCTAGGCGCAGGTCCTCTAGAAAGACTCCAACTCCCCCCTTCCAGCCCTCCCTCCGAAAAGACGCATCACAGCAGATGTCTCCACCCTGCCTAACCACTAACCCATCCCCAACTAAACAGCAATTGCGAACAGCCTGACACCACAGCCATGGGCTGTGTGGCCACCCTCTGTAAAGCACTGGGACCGCTGCAAGCCCAGACTACAGGAGCAGCGACGCTCCCAGACCCAGGTTCCCAAGCTGCTCCCGCGCCAGGGGACCCACCGTAGTGTAATCCCGAAATATCTTCCCCAGGGGATCCTTGTCACCTCGAGCAACCGCCCTCAGGCACACTGCCAACAGGAGCTCCTGCGCACGAATATGCGCTGGGCGCTCACCCGCCTCGATGTGGAGTGCAGCAACCGGAGTGGAGGGCAACAACCGGTAACCACACGCCGACTCCTATTCAGAGCAACCTGAACACTCCCGATCGCCCGCTTAGAGCCCGCCAAAAGCGGCAGATGGAAATCAGCACAAGAGCGGACGTAAGAACGATACAGCGCAGAGACTGCCGCTCTATGCACTACAAGCCGGTTACCAGCAATGGATCTCAAGACCCTCTCACGACTAGCAATGGTCTCCCGAACTGCCACAGCATCCCCCAGCCACGTTAGACGGGGGTCAAGGCGAAATCCGAGGTACCTCACGGACGCAGTCGCTTGTACCACAGCACTACCGACCTTCAGGGAGCCAGTAATGAGTGGACCCCTGGAAAAAATCATAAGCTCCGTTTTTGGTGCCGACAATGATAATCCCCTAGTGCCCAGAAGAGCAGCCCCCTCCGCAATCGCACATTCAAGCAATCCAAGGAGGTGAGGGACATCCTTACCGGTAAGCCAAATCGCCACATCATCCGCATAGGCTACTAAATTTACCATGGCACTCAAGGTCCGAAGCACACTGTTCATGGCCACTGCAAACAGCGTAGGGCTTAGGCAACTCCCTTGCGAGAGGCCCCGACTAGTGGAACTTACACTCGACCAGAAACCCCCTACTCTAGTCGCGAAGTGGCGACGACCTAAGAGAGCGAGTATAGCAGAGGCCAATTTACTACTAACCCCAAACTCGTGCAGCGCATAACCAACCCAGTCCACGTCAACCATATCATATGCTGCTTTTATGTCCAAAAAGACTACCACCGCAAATTCTCCCCTGACCCAAGCTTCTCTGATACCAGACTCTAGGTACAGCACGGCATCCTGAGCGCTTCTGCGCCTCCGAAATCCGAACTGCGCCAAACAAAAGAGCAGAGTTCTCAAGCACCCGGACGAGACGGAGGTTCAACATCCTCTCAAAAAGTTTCCTGAGACAGGACAAAAGAGCAATCGGCCGATAACTAGTGACACTCGTGCGAGGCTTGCCACGGCCGAGTACCGGGGAAAGGATGGCGAAAAGCCAGGAGGGGGGCAAGACGCCCCCATCCAAGACTCCCTGGAACAGACCCAAAAGATCAACTCGGCCCGACTGAGGAAGCCGACGCAACTGACTATAGGTGACACCGTCGATGCCTGGAGCCCCCTCAATACTGCATTTATCTAGAGCTGAGTTCAGCTCCAACAGTGTGAGAGGCCCCTCATTGCCTACCGAGTCATGCCATACAACCTCCGGTGGCGGCCGACCCTTAGGAGCATCAAAGACCTGGGAGAAGTTCCGATTAAAAGCCTCCGCCATGGCCACTCCACGAAAAACCTGACCAGTTTCATCTAAAACCCAGGAGATCACTGATCGAGTATCATTGGGCCTAACAAGAGCCCAAACCTTAGATAGAGGGAGCCCACTAGACACCTTCGCGCACAGGCGCTCCCCATAACTCTCCTTTTCTTTGTGAAGAATGAATCTCGACTCAGCAGAGACGCCAACGAATTCATACCAACGCAAGCCAGTTGGGTTCCGACGAAACCGCTGCCAAGCACGCCTACGGTCCCGGACCGCGAAAGAGCAGAGAGGCGTCCACCAAGGGGGTGGAAGCCTATTCGAATCCCCAAGTTTAGAGACATGCCTCAGATCCCTTTTTGGGACCCAGCGTGTCAACCAAGAGCCAAACTGTCCTGAGCCAACAACCGGACGCTGCAAACTCACTCTACCATGCAGGGCGCAAAAGCCTCCATTCGCATACACCTGAGAGAGAGCAATAGGGAAGTGATCACTCCCTCTCAGGTCCTGGGAGACCTCAAACGCAAACCTGTGCCCAACTTCTGAGGAGCACAAAAAGAAATCCAGTACAGACTCCTGAATTATCCCATCATACATCCTGACAAAAGTTGGAGTACCGTCCTGAATTACCTCTAAACTGAGGCTATCCAAAGAATTCGCTATCAGTGTGCCTCTAGCATCACAGCGACCACTACCCCACAGCCAGTGATGGGCGTTAAAGTCTCCCCCCAACAGCAGAGGCTTTGGGAGGGATTCGATCCAAGAATACCAATTTTGCCCCGAAACCTGACCCACAACATGAACAAAGCCGACTGTCAACCACTTGTTTTCCCACCATACCCGAAAGATACAAGCATCAATACCAGGGCAGACATAATGAGGAAACATGGAAAAAGGCACCCCCATCCTAACAAGTACTCTGACGCCTGAGGTCCCTGGGCCAGCCAACCCTAAATAGCCTTGAACAACGGGGGCAATACCCACAGGGAGCCTATACTCCAGCAGCCCAAGAACATCCACTCTTACACCCAGCTCCCAAATGCTCACCAATTTAGACCCCGCACCCCTGATATTCCAAGAGCAAATCCTGAATTTAGCCTATCTCTTCGGAGCCCATATTTCCATCCTGAAAAATGAAAACTGTATGCAGGTCAAATACTGGATCACCAACACCACCATCAACAGCACCAGTATTTGTCACCAAATCTGCTTCTACCATCGCATCAGCAACCACCTCACCAACCACTTCACCCACATCACTAACAATACCCGCACCTCCAATTACTGGGGATTCCAGGACACTAACCCCCTGCACTCTATCTACTGCCTCTAGGGGGAGCATAGAATTGTCGGTTGGAATGGCGTCACTTTCACTAGCCGCCTGGTCACTTGCACTGCCACAACCACCAGCTCCGACTGCACTACTTCCATTACTTCTATTGGCAACAGGTTCACTAACAGAAGTCTCCACCGATATATTTCTCTCCAAGACCACCATCTTACTCGATGGAGGCGAACACCCCGGGCTACGTGATTTCCCGTGGTCCTTCCTCCTCTTCGAGCGCACTACTCTCCAACCATCTTGTTCCATCTCCACTATTTTCCCTGCCGGAGCCTTGTGTTGAGACACAGGTGCACTCTCTGGTGCATACACAGGAGCACTAGCCAGAACACTCACAGACACTTCCTGCTGACCAGCATGGGATGTGGAGGGTCCCTGAAGACGTGGAGAAACTGGGGAAGTCGAGGGAACAACTGGTAGTACTGGGACGGAAGGCGCACCGGGAGCAGTGGTCCTCGATTGAGCTCTCAGCGTTTCCTGCGCATGAAGACACGGCGCATTAAACAAAGAGTAACCTCTGCACACCTTACAATACACACTGTCGCAGAATTTGCTCACGTGACCTCGCCAGCAGCAGCGCAGGCACCTGGGCGGCCTGTCCGCTACAGCCAGCAAGGTTGGGACACCTTTGATCTCTATAATGTCTGGGATGTCCGCAATTACGACATTACTTCTTAACTTAATTGTGATACTCCTAACACCAGAAGCACAGTGCTGTAGTCCTTGCGTCGCCAACAGTTCAAATTTATGGCTTGTCAGGGATCCAAACTCAACTAACGCACTACCAACCTCTCTTTCCGTAACTTCCAATGGGAGCCAATGGAGACGAATTCTAAGTGTACGCTCATGGAGGTCGTATACCCTGGTCTTGAAGCCATTCAAAGAGAGGTCTCCGGCCATCTTGACTTTCGCTTTGGCTTCACTCGTCCTGAAGCCCACTTGAAAAATGTTATTGGCTCGGAGGGAACTAATACCGGTGATGTCCTTCAAGTTGACCAACACTCCCAAAGCGTCTCTGACATGACTAACAAAAAATGGCCTGCCTTTTTGATCGGCAATTAAAATCAGGGAAAGACTCATCTGAACATTGGCCAGACTTCCACGATACAGTTTCTTTAGCCATTCCAGGTCCCGATCCGAAGCCTGATCAATTTCATATCCATCTCGACCTTTGAAATGCCCTGCGTCTTGAAGCTTGGGAGAATGCCAGTTGCCCCTTGGCTTGTCCCAGGTGGCAGTTTCATTTTTGCTCTGGCGTCCCTCCCGAAGGGTTCCACTCTGCCAGCAAGGTACTTACAGGAGTTCCGGCGGCTGAGTTCTCAGTACGCCGGTTATCAGCGCCTGTTTACTGATGGGTCGAAGTCAGACGTTGGCGTGGCGTGTGCTTGTGTGTGTAAGGGAGTAACAGTTGCCCATCGCCTTCCATCAGGCTATTCTGTGTTCTCTGCAGAGCTTTTGGCTCTCGGTTTGGCGGTGGAATGGATCCTTGGCCTTCAGGGCACGCATTTCATTATCTTTAGTGATTCCATGAGTGCCCTGGAGTCCTTGGCGACTTACAATCCACGGAACCCCTTGACACAACGTGTCCAAGCTTTGCTTTCCCGCTTGCCTGGCCAACGGAAAACCGTGCTTTTTTGCTGGATCCCGGGCCATGTTGGGATAGCAGGGAATGAACAAGCTGATTCTGCTGCGAAAGGGGCCCTTTCTGGCCCTCTCGGTAGGGATCTCAGCCTTGTTCCCTCAGATGCCTTTCCAACTCTGCGTCTGAGGTTACACGCTTTTTGGCAAACCTTGTGGGACAGACAGGACGGTAACAAATTACGGGCCATTAAAGGGACTGTCGAGGAGTGGCACTCGGCGTGTCGCCGCAGTCGCCGTGAGGAGGTTGTGTTGGCCCGTTTGCGAATTGGTCACACCCGACTTACTCACTGTTTCGTTTTGCGGGGGGTTGACCCTCCTGAATGTTATTTGTGTCGACGGCCACTTACGGTCCGGCACTTACTTGTTGATTGTCGCCATCTTGATGGTGTTCGTCGTCGTTTCCATCTTCCGCATGACATTGCGCGTCAGTTGGGCGATAAGTCTGTCCTCCTGTCCGGTGTTTTTCAATTTTTGCAGGAGGTACAGATGTATGACAAGATTTAGGTTTGGGGTTTGAATGACATCTCTGTAATGTGTGGTGCAGTGGCAACCCGGACCACTGCACTGTGACTGAGGTTGGCGCTAATGACCAAGTTGTCGACGCGCCATTAAGCCTCAAGCCCCCCCCCCCATATCCATCTCGAGGACCACCCGCATGGCCCAAGCCTTCTTGAGAA
>JAHWFP010250518.1:0-22724 GCA_023313725.1 Lithobius niger
TTTTTTTTTTTCAAGTTTTGAACAAGTTATTTGACTGAACTTAATGGTCATGTACAACTAGTTGGTTCTGGACTTACGAACCAATTTTTTTTCAGAATAAAACAGCACCTCAATTTTACGAGGGTTGGCATTAAAGGTACATTCCTCCCGCTTAGCTTTCCTGTACGGCTTAGTTTTGCAACATTACTTCAGACTCGTGTAAATGTTGCAAAGACATTCATTTTCCTATTTTTTTCCTCGCAAGAAACGGTGTTGCTACAGTCACTCTAACCTATGCAAATATTGCATAGGCTATTTAGCGCAGGATGCTCGAATATAGTGAGAAGTTCCATTGTATTTTCGTGTATGGCACACAACATATAGTTTAACATTAGCTTAAATTGCAGCCTATTGTAGATACACTGGATATGGAATTCCAGTGCAGCTTTACGAACACAATACTGTAGTCGACCTTCTCTTGTGGTAAGGATTGCAGAATTTAGATAAGGCATTACACGGAAACCAGTTCATAGTTATTGCAGGATGGGAATATTTTACGGTTAAAACCAACGTTGAGAAGGGTTCGTTTCCAATTTCTTAAATTGTAGGGAGCAGTGTGATAGTAAAACTAACGTTGGACGTCCTCGTATAACTTGTCGTCTCCAGTGCACGCCGTTTTAGAAGTTTGCTATGCAAGCACCTCCCGTATATCTATCGCAGTACGACCTGCAAGTGCAGCAAAAACAGCAGAAGCCGAAGAAGCATCAGTCCCCATTGCGCGCAGTTGCCTGACCCAAAAGCTTTCAAATTATCTGCTTGCTGTATTGCATAATAATTCTCCCGTTGCCCCCGTCTTTGCCTCTTGTCGGATGAAAAGGCAGCCTTTTACGGTCCGTATAATATGTGTGTGTTCCACGTTTAGGCGTTCTTCAAGTCGGGGCGAGCTGAAATAACCGCACCGCTGCTTGGGCGCAGTGGTTTAAAATTGCTGCTCCGAGCAGGACATGAATTGGTAGGCCGTAACGAAAATTACAATCTTCCTCCCCTTCATTTAGAAATGATTTGGGGAGGGGAAGTTGGGGCTGAGGCCAAAAGCAGTGGGGAAAAAAAAAAGAGAAGATGCTTTAAACGGAAATGTAGTTGGGGTAACGTGAGCAACGGATATTTGGGGCACAGGATGAATCAGTGTTGATACCGGTATCCGGTTTCATATCAGCCTTCTGGTTGTTATCCGGATTTTTCTGTATCTTCGAAATGTACTTCTCGTTTGTCACTCAACGAGTGATCGATACATACATAGGTACATACAGGAGTGAGTAGCAGGGCCGGATTTAAGCTCTTTCCGCCTGTAGGCCCAACCATAATGCCGCTCTTCAATGCCCCCAAAACTCTTACGGAATGTTTTATTTAGCGCCTTCCCCCCTTCCCCAATCAAGCACCTCTCTTAATTTGTATGTTCGTTTGCGATCCATGGAAACTGGTTGGGAAAAATAATGCTACGTTACTGAGCAAAGTAATTAAAAGTAACCTATTTCCGTTACTAGGGCCTTGCCCCCCACCCCTCCCCTCCCCTGGTTTTGGTAATGAACGTCGCTTAGTTGCACTGACTCATGGCTATCTCATTTTATTTCGCTACTATTCGATCAGCTCATGACAACCAACCCAACAGAAAGTGGCCATGCAATGAAAAGTTCGCAAACAACATCACTACGTTTTAAAGAAAAAGTCAATAGACGCTACTGACGTATAGCGCCGATCATGTACTCTATCAGTACTGATACGACATTGAGTTGATGAAGATAAAATGTTGAATTGTTAAATCCTGAATAATTCGCAGATATTTGAAAACTGACAGGATGCGGTATTTCCTAACGTTTTTAGTCTGATCTGAGGTTAGCTTCATTCTAACAATGGATGGCGCCAGCAATTAGTTCATCAATTTTCCCGCAAAACTCGCACCAGCTTTTCTCACGTACAACTGTGTTAAAGCCGTCATGCCGCCCCTAAAAAAAAGTGCCGCTATAGGCCCGGGCCTCTCGGGCCTACTTATAAATCCGGCCCTGAGTGAGTAGGGATTGTGGTGTATGTTGCCACAATGTACACGTCATATGTGAACATACTATGTGGATTGGACATTGTGGCAACATACACCACAATCTTTGCTCTCTATTGCATCGATCACACAAAAATTTGTATCTCGATAAAATTTCTAAAATTATCGCGATAATCGATAATATCTCGATAAAATAAATTTTGAGGCTGGAATAACCAATTTAATTTTGTTAATTTAAAAAAAAAACAATGCAATTGCGATTGTCCATTACTCCCTCATCATGTAGAAAAAAATTAGCAGCTGTGCTGCTACTTAATGTTTAAATATTGTTTGCATTAAACTGACTCTCCAATCAGCTAAATTGGCTAGCAACAGTATTGCACACTTGGTTGGAGAGCCCTTGTAATTCCTCATGCAACGACGAAATTGTAGCTATTACGGTTCAAGCTATTTCTAGTTATTACGGTTTCCGAGAAATGTAAACTTAAAACACTGAGAGTTTGCACGATAATTCGATAATTCAGAAAAGTGCGATACGATAATCGACTAAAAAATTTATCGCGATATTATCGAATCATCGATTATCGTGTCACCCCTAATAGTGAGGTACAAAAGTTAACAAAACCGTTGAAAACGTTAATCGTAGTAAAATTTACAACCCTCCCCCTCCTTCATTTAGAAATTATCTGGGGAATGTGAGGCAGAGAACAGTATGAGAATAGAAAAAGCCAAGCAGGGCACAAACATAGAAAAAACACGACGTTTTGAGGTTGCTTTCACCTCGTCATCTGCTACGCTAAGTTCGCAAAAGTTTCGTCAACATGTCAAAAAATACAGTTCGCGACAGCTTCAGCATGTGGTAGTAAACATTTTATTTAAAGTTGAAAATAAAACGTAGAAAAACGATTAAAAGGAACATACGCTTAACCTGGGAAAAACAGGTAAGCATTAGGAGGACCAATCGACCTCACCCCTGTAGCGCAGTGACAACCCAGACCACTGCACTGTGACTGAGGTTGGCGCTAATGACCTTGCTGTCGACGCGCCATTAAGCCTCACCCGCGAATGCAGAGAAGTTAAGTCAGGTGGCTGGTGCTTCAGTTTAAATACTATTTTGGTGGAAGGTGAGGGGGGGGGGGGGGTTGGTTTATTGTTTGAAGCAAACCTAGAGATTCCAAGCCTATGTGGAAATGGGACGTAATCCATGATATTTTTATTTTCAGGTATAATATGATTGTGCAGGGAAGGTAGGCGAGAAAGGATGACATGCTTTTCCAAGTTAATTCTTGAACGAAGTTTATTGTCAGTAAAGAAGATGATAGCTATTTCCTCCAGGTTTTAGTGTGTGCCCTGTATTTAAACGATTTGGAGAGCTTCCCGTTGCAATGCAATTATAGGCAATGCAAATAGAGTCAACTCCACGGAATAGCATTTGATATTTGGCAATATTTCTGCCCGCACAACGGGTCCATCATCAAGCATACACAGTAAAACACACTGATGGCTGAGCGCTCAACAGTTAACAAGTTCAGAATGGATTTGATCAATTTGGACCAAAGAATGTGATATCTTCCCAAAACAAAACTTGTTAAGGATTCCCGCCAAGCTTTTCGGCCGTTTGAAATTGTGGTGTCAAACGTAAAGCTCTTTTGCTAAGTTAATTCCGCCGACTGAGCTTTCAAACGTTAAATGAAATAATGGAAGTTGTGCAGCAAGCCATTTTTATATATTTCAATTAAGCTTCGAACTATTATTCGGTGGGATTAACTGGGCGAAAGAGCTTGGCGTTTGGTATCACGACCTCAAACAGCGAAATGCTTGGAGGGAACAAGTTTTGTTTGGGGAAATGGTTACTTACAATTATTTGGTTCTGGACTTGTGAACCACTTTTTTTTTTTTTTAGAATAAAGCAATACCTCAATTTTACGAGGGTTGGTAATAACCCCATTATATTTTCGTGTATGGCCCAATAACGTACGGTCCAGTGCCTGATAATGGCCCCCATGTGCGGACAGAAATAATGCAAAACAGAGTAATAGTGTTCGAATGATTTTTCGTGGATTCGACCCATGTTCTTTGCCTCATAAAATACTACTAAGCCATCGACTGACCGAAGTTCTTTCTGGGGAAGATAACTTAAAGCCGGGAAAAAAAAAAGGATTTCTTAAACGTTATAACTGTATATAATGGATTCAAAAGTAATCGTTGAAAGAGATGCTCACACCAAACATCAAAAGTTATTTTCAGTAATTTTTCAGTTATTTATCGCAAAAAACGACAATGTTCTCGTTAATATTTTGGGGAACAAATAAAAGAAGAGCCAACCTTTTCAATTAAAGTCTCTCTCCCGTCGTATAGAAAGTATTTGGGTACAGCTTGCGAGGTTTAGTATAAATAGCAAATTCACTTCGCTGTACTGGAGCGGAAAACTACAATCAGATTGCCCTAAACTTGTTCAGTTCTGAGAGAGATTGTGGCTCCATGACCTGTTCCCTCCATCGCCCTGAGTTGGTCTTGGGTCGCTTCGTCTATACCAGGGTTGCAGACCGACCGGCAACTGCATTAATCTCTGACAGTGGAGACTTACGGGCCGGGCTTTTCGTTTTCCAGGGTGAAAAAAAATATCCCTCGGATGACAATGAGTTGACTTGTGGTCAGGGTGAAAACCGAAGGGGAGGGAAAATCCGGGGTGGATCATACACGTTACACAGTATACTCCCCTGCGTATCCCCTATACAGGGGAGTGTACAGTAGAAGTGCTGGGGACAATTATTGAAATAACAATGCGTTTTAAGTAAAGCAACCGGGTGGGGAGGGGGAGGTCTTTCCACTCGACTATAGCGTAACACCTTTGGTTTTTTTTGAAACTGCTTGGGGTCGTTCCGAAAATCCCAGGGTTCGACCCTCTCGGGTTTTGTTTTATTTAGCCTTCAACAAAAGCCTCTACCGAGAGAGATGACGAAACTGTGTCGTCATGGTAAACGTCCGGTTTAATTATGGTGAACAAGGCCCAAGTGGCAGTTATTGGAGCTGAAAATTAAGAAACATTCGTGGAAAATTCGTATAAGGACTTCGGTTTGTCACTAAGCGACATTCCGTCCGTATAGCCTACTTCAATTAGTTTGCTAGACCATTCAATTACCGTGTGATGTTCAATACATTGCTGCGCTGTTGTGGTTCCAGTAGCATTACCTTGCTAATCTGAAGTTTGGGCAAAGTGTACAGACTTTACAGAAGACGTCGAATCTATGGCACATCCAGGAATTTGTTTGGGGGGAGGGGTGTGGACAAAAATTAGAATGTGGGGGTCCGAAAATTCGGGTAAACGGGCGGGGAAGGCTTGTTTGAAGGCCGGCCACAGCCTCTTTATACGTAGAAAGGCTCTTAACGCTCGGCTTCATGTAGCACACGAGCCGCGTCGTCCAAGACCATCCAAAACTGCCGCGAGGCGCGCTGAAAGCACGAACAACGAAGTACGAACTACGACACACCATAGCTTTGATTAGTGTTTGCGGAACGCACAAGAACGTGGTAATCTTCTCTTTATTGCATTTCCCGGTGTTGTAGCACTAAACGGAGATTATTTTATGGTAACCGTGTCTATCCTTGAAGTCTTTGGACGATTTATTGCCACGTTAAAGGATCGGTTAATGGGAATAGAAAAAGACGTAGCGCAATACACAGTGCAATACACACGTACCTTGATTCTTCGCCTGTTTGAAAATTCATGGAATAACCTTCGGAGTCTCTATTTTGACATCGAGTGGACAAAGAAGTACGCAGCATGAAGCCATTGTTGTTAAACTTTTAACAATTTAGTGCTAATGTAGTGTTTTAAGTTAAAAATCCGCCTATAAACAACTCGCTTTCTAACATTTAAAAATATAATTAATTTTCAACTTTGTTGATTATGATAAATGCCTTATTTATCAAATTTTTTTACAATTTTATTCGTAATTTGAGGACTTACGGGGGAAAACTTGCTTCCGCGCCCGGTGCGCCCCCCGTTGCTTGCCACTTCCTCACGTGTGCCCCACTGCCGGGAAGGGCACGGAATTGGATGTGATGGTTTTGGCGGTAACTGTCTCCGTTTGTACGCATTTATAACCGAAGGAGAAATGGCACATGCAGACGCAATGCCGTGTTGAGGGCACCCAGCTGTGCGACTTCAATTTGTATAATTGTCTAATAATTACTATTTTACTAGTTAGGGAGGAAATAGACGTGGCTAATCAGGAAGTGTTGCAGTTTTATCTCCGCATTTCACATTCACCCAAATTGTGCAAGATATTCTTCAAAGCTCCAATGTGCCAATTACTTTTATGGATTATTCGATCACGGATGTGAATCCCTTAATTATGATACCAGCAGTGAAAATTGTAATAACATTCGTTTGAGTTCACGTTGGGGTGGGGTGGGGGGGGGGGGTGTTTGTTAGTGAAAGTTCGTCTTTCAGAATGAAGTGTACAATTGGGGAATGAATAAAGAGATGGAATGGTCGATTTTCGGCATGTTTTGTAGCGTGCAGCTTTCCCCCATTCTAGTGACGGATTAAAAAAAACCCGTTTGTATAGGAGCGCGGAGCAGTGCCATAAACTGCGGGGTGATTAATGAATGCAGGACGTTTTGGCTGGGCTATGTAAACATGCTGCTGTTAGCAACCCACAGATGCATGAATAAACCAAGCAGTGACCTTGTTTTCCGATGTTAAAAATACGTACGTGATTATTCCGGTTGGGGAAAACATGCTTGCTGGAACCCCCCAAAAAAAGAAATTAAAAATAAATAAAAGGAGGAAGGCCGTTCCGGTTGTCAACAAGCTTTTTAATGAAATAGATAACCATAATATTTCATCACGTTTGCATGAGGCATGAGGCATTAGTGATGCAGAGTTGGACGCCTGTTCTGCTTTGTCACCACTCACCATCATTAATCTGGAAACCAAATTTTGGTGTTAACTAGTCAGGTGTTTGTTTGCGTGGATAAATTAATACAGTTGCAGACGATGTACGTTTTTTGGCAAGTAACGTACAAAGGTAACAAACTGCGTGGAGTTAAAAGACCGTAGGATTTCCGACAATTAATTCGTATGTTACTACGGTAGTGGAGGCAGAGCTATAACTAGAAAGGTTACCCTAGGAAAGTACGATAAGATCTAGATTTGGGGTTTCGATAACACCGCTTTAATGTGTGGCGCTGTGGCAACCCGGGCCACTGCACTGCGACTGAGGTTGGCGGTAATGATTGGAGAATTTCCAGAAAAGTGTCATTGTGTTGGACTCTACCAAGATAAGAGCCAGGTCGAATTCCTGACTAACCCCGGTAAAGTGTACTCTTGGACTCTACCAAGATGGGAGAAATTTCCAGGTCAAAGTCGTGAGTTTGCCAGACCCATTAACAGGGTTCGTACGGGATCAGGAAAACCTGGAAAAGTTAGAGAGAAAGGGAGAAAGAATATGGGTGAGAAAGTCAGGGGAAATCCAAACTAATCAGAAAGTCAGGGAAAATCAAAACTAATCAGAAGGTCAGGGGAAATCCAAACTAATCAGAAAGTCGGGAAAAATACAAACTAATCAGAAAGTCAGGGGATATCCAAACTAATCAGAAAGTCAGGGGAAATCCAAACTAATCAGAAAGTCGGGGGAAATCCAAACTAATCCGAAAGTCAGGGGAAATCCAAACTAATCAGAAAGTCAGGGGAAATCCAAACTAATCAGAAAGTCAGTTTAAATCTTTAGAACGGTAACCTAAAATATTAAGTGATGGTGCATGTACTACATCAAGTTTAGTAGTTGAATTATGAAGCCAAAGGATACGGAAATGTGCAAAATCTGATCAGGGAAAACCTGGAAAATTAAGAGAAATTCAGATTTTTTACAAGCCCTGATTAGCCCTAGAAAGAATACGGTTGGTGGTGTTAAAAGTGCACCGTGCATACCGTGCAATGCAGCAGCCGAGCAGTCAAGAGTCATACCTTCCAAACTCAGTTGGAGAGACGCACCTGTCTGAATCACGCTCCTTTGGGGGTTTGATGCACTCCCAGCTGAAGCCACAATACCAGAAGGCTACAGGGACAATTTTGCTAGATAATTCCAACGGAAAATTTCTAGATGCCGCAATCAGCATGAGTACGAGGTGCCAAAGGGCCCTTCTTTTTTCAAAATTATCAGGGGTTACCCAGGTCAGATTCTAATCGTAAACCTTTGGCATATAAGATAGTCAATGTCATGCTAACCGTAAGGCCACCCAGCCCTCCCCCCACCCCTGAATCCGGCCACTGACCAATATGCGCTCTGAAACACTGCACTGAAAGTACGTTCACATCAACGCGCATTTAGCTCAGCCTCCACTGGAACTGTGTATAGCCATACAAGTATGTCTACTCATAGTACACAAGTTCTGTCACCGGCTGTTTACTGCCATTATACAATTCTTGTGGAGGCTGAGCTGCTGCACGGTGATGTGTACTAGTACTGTATGGTGTCTTCGGAGTGTACTTAGTTTATTTCTTGTTACAGAACAGAAGGCCCGAATCTCGATCAAATCGCACAAGTTGGGGAGCAAAAGTGAATACTTGGATCCAAGGAAGCCTTTGTTCCTGTAATAAATACTGTTGTAATAAATACTGCCCTTTCGATTAGGTGGGAACGGACTCTTTGATTCAAGCCTCGTATTTTTTTATATCGAGAATTCTTTCAGCATCTAAAACGGTTTCAAAACTGAACCGGTTCATCTAGAAATAAGTAAGTAAAGACAGAAAAATGGACACAAACAGCATACAATAACTCCAAACTGTTTCTAACCATTATCTGATTTATTATCAAGGTTTCATTACTTACCACATTTAAAATTGAATCCTTTTCGATCAAACGTTTTATAATAAAGTACTATGGCTTAACAAATGTATGATAAGAAAGTACTAAGTTTTAAGAGCAGAATACAAAAACATAAAAAGCATAAAATAATACCTATTTATTAATAAACCATTATCTTATTTTTCGCTTAATTTGTCCAAAACTAGTCAAATTAGTGAGTTCAGCTGGTAGCTGGTTAAAAATGTCTCATTAAACCGTTTTATTTTTTTACCAAAGGAATTTCGCATTAAATGGTTTCGTCCCTCAGATAATTTTTTTTTAATGCCCACCATTTTATGATCTTTATTAAAGTAATTGTTTAAAATAATTGTATAGTTTCTTAATTTTATTACATCAAGTATCTTGTAATCTTTGTACAGGTCTTTAGTCGAGGTATCAGAATTCACTTTCTTAAATAGATCCTTAATAAGTTTATTTTATTTAGTGTTTTCTGGTGTTCTAATTCATGTGTCTTACTACAAACTTTAAATAACACTATCGCACTGTTTCCTGCTCTTAAATTCCACAGTTTTAATCACCAGCGGTACCAAAAAAGGGGGGTGTTTGTTTCAGACACCGCTCAAGCGCTGAACATGAAAAACTACTTGACCTCGCAACTTCCCCTGAAATGGCTGTCAGAGCCCCATTCTAATGCCTTTCTAATGAAGATAGTCTCGTTTGCGCGCGTGACAGGCGAGATGTGCCCCCTCGTGGCACCCATTTACCTAAAGCTTTTGGTGTGTGACCCACGTGTGGGACGCCCAGTCCAATCTATCACGCTGGAGCCAAAAGGAATAAGTTAAGGCGTCTCCCTCCGTTGCTCAGCTCCCTCTTGTGACCGTCGGACGCTCCACTGGGACAAGATCGGGCGAACGTCACACTGACATTTGCCTTTTGTCTTGACTGCCGTGGTAGGCTACCGTTTTATCATGGTTTGGGAGAGAGGGGGAGGGGAGAATCGGGAAGACCGATACAGTCAGTCTCGTGCATTTGGTGGCAACTATAAATCTTGGTCGTTGGCTGGTCCGACGTCGGTCTTTCTGTCCGCCCCCAACAATTATCCCCAGGGAGCTGCGGTTATCTAGTGTCTTTCGGGGTCTTCCTCCTTTGTGGGGACTGGCGGGAACTGATGACGTTAAAGCCGGAATAGGTAACGAGATTGTTCTTGGTTCTGGTTGACAATCTGTGGTGGGCCGTCACCAGATTTGAGATTCAAGACTTAGAGAGAAAGCGGTGATCAGTCATATTTTCTTGGTTAATTCTCTCATCGTGGTCCTTTTCGCCCCCTTTGTTCTGATCTTCTGATGCAAGTTTGAATATTTCGCAGAATTCTTTGGACCTGTTTCGCGTGTTTCGACGTAATCCGCACGAACGCTAGTAAGTGGTTTTGTTTGGCTTTTACTCCATATGGGGGGGGGGGGGGCGTAGTGGTCTTTTATAGCCATTTTGTGGTCATGTTGGTGCGAATTTGCGAATTTTCTCAAACGCCTTGCGTAGCACCAGCTCAGCGAGCTGACATTTTTCGCCAACAATGGCTGTGGAGTCTATCATAATGGTTAACTATTATGGTGGAATCTATTACTATGTCCGTGGAATCTATTATAATGAGTGACTTTACTATAGCGGAATCTATTATGGATACTATTGTAGTAGAATCTATTACAATGTCCGTGGAATCTACTATAATGGTTAACTATTATACTGGAATCTATTATAATGGTTAACTATTATACTGGAATCTTTATAATGGTTAACTGTTATTATTGTGCCAAGAAACTTTTCCATTTTTTTTTTCTTTTTTTTTTCTAATTTTCATTTCTCAGTGTTGAATTACTCCTCAATGTTTGGTTTTGATTTAGTTATTACTGCTACATCTGGTAAAGTAATCTTATGTAAAGTGGTTTATCGACAATTCAAAGGTTCAAAACCAAAATAACAAAAAATAAGACGTAAATTTCAGCTCATTTAAGTGACTTGCAGTGCGAAGTAGAGAAAAGGAACTTCCCACCCTGGGCTGATGTCTGTTTGTCTCTCTGCACCATAACTTTTACACCCATTGTACGATTACTGTCATCTTGGTCAGCACACTTAGACCTAATTAAGTTCGAAAAATCAATAAAATTGGACGATTGGATTCATGGATTTTGACACTTAGAAAAACATCATCATGGACACTAAATAATTTTATTCGTATTCACGGAAATTAGCCACAATTTAATTTAGAACTAAAAGACTGGAAATATAAAATTACACTGAAAAATGTGCTTATGACGTCTTTCATAATGATTGAAGCCCATTGGCACTTAATTCTATAATATGCGAACCTTACCGGCTTCGTGGTTTTGTATTGTTTTGCTTTAAAACCGTGCTATTTAATGTTTCGAAACTGCGACTTTTACTGTGTTTAAACTATAGCATGGTTTGTCTAAGATGAAACTTCTTTATTTGTGGTTTATTGATTGCCAAAAACGCGACAATAATTGGTTTTTGTATGATTGGCCAACACCAACTTCGTTCGGCGAAAATACTCGCAGAAAGATAACGGGCTTCAGACTCACCAGAACCAGGCCGTCAAGGCCGCCGAACTACAGGGAGACGAACCCCGACAACGTCCTCTTTCTCTGAGGAGAATTGAGGACGTTGTCGGGGTTCGTCTGACTGAGGAGAATTGCGTGGAAGGCTGGGAAACCTCCGACTACTACCCCAAACACAAAAAGCCAACGAAGGACACAACACCACACAACAGAGTCCACACAAACATCATTCAAACCAACATGACAAACCGAAGAAACAACGAGAGAAGAAGGCACCATGGCTCCAGAGGCAATTGACGCCAAACTCTTTCTTACTTTCTACCCCCGATTTGATGGGTAGCTGTAGCCGAAACAGCCTACAGACGCCCAATCTCCATAATCTTCTCCACGTGAATGAACAGGCAGTTGGTATACCTTTGTATTCGGGGAAACTCTCACATCGCCCACTGTTGCCAAAAACCCGACCGCCCCTTTAACGAATGGGTGTTCTTTCCAGTGCACCATGTCCGGATCTTAAATCAATGATGTCCAGGGCCGGACAACCCTCGTCTCTGGTTGGCTGACTGACTTGGCTGCTTGGTTTCTTCCATGTCCAGTTTGTGTGGACGGTCTCCATTACCTGAATCAATTCATGCATGCCGTTGCTTTGACTGGACCTTTCTCTGGCTAGCCTTGATGCAGTTGCGAGCTGTGCCAAAAAACTTCTTTTCTCTTTTTTTTTTCCCTTCTGTATTTTTTTTTCTTTCTTATTTTCATTCCCTCTTTTTTGTATTCTTCTTTCTTCTGGGTTCAGCGTCCATTTTTATTCTGGACGCTCTGGAATTTCTATTCCTCTTTCCCCTCAAGTCGCAGTCAAGATCTCAAGAATTCTCTCTCTTTGATGCGTTTTCCATACGGATATTTTTTTTTTCCCCCCAAAGGACTTCTGACTCGTAATTTGTGCATTTCCGTCGTAC
Source organism: Lithobius niger (assembly GCA_023313725.1). Taxonomy (NCBI): domain Eukaryota; kingdom Metazoa; phylum Arthropoda; class Chilopoda; order Lithobiomorpha; family Lithobiidae; genus Lithobius; species Lithobius niger. The sequence continues at coordinate 12,377 of JAHWFP010250518.1, forward strand.
GGTTGCATTGAATGCGGATAAGTCGGATGTGCACTAGAACATTTAAACTGCCCGAGTACTGAGACTTCGGCAGTGTACCGAGTAGGATAAGTGGTTGGGAACCAGCTTAGTCAACAACGACAGTGATTGAACGAAAACCGAGCGTTTGTTTTTCTTCAGCACTGCTAGAAAGAAAAACCGCAGGATTTAGGAATAACAACGACGCTACGTGGTGAAATCTAGACTCAAAGCTCCCGCAGATTCTTTTTTTGTGCACTGCTGACGAATAGAAACGCATGGCTATACCACTGCAAACGTGATAACTTATAAATTGGTTGTTCCACCTGGTAAATGTGATTGCCGAAAATATTACTTTGCCGTGCGTGTCATTGGTGTGTTGAGTGCCCTGCCCGAGAGCGTTGTGTTGGGACAGTTTCTATATGTCTTCAGGATGTGTCTTAAAAGTGTTTTAACTTGACAAACTTCCTACAGAGTGGCTATTCTTAAATAATTCTTCTTTCCTTTCTGTTCATTGTTGTGGCATTATGTAAGCGGAGTATTGGACTTCTCGGTCAATATTATTTTATTTAAAGTTAAATTCACGTGCGTCCGTGTTTACGCCCTTATGTCTAGCATATACATAAAAACCAATTAATTTGTGGTCTCGTAGGGTAATGATTAAGCACGGCTGACAAGACTAAATAAGCCACAAGTACATAAAATACAAGTATTTAATTTTCGGGCTTTATTTTACGGCCCCGGTCACACTGAAAAATATGGAAATACTTAACCTGGAGCCATGAACAAAAAGCCCCTCAATGAACCGCCATATTATGGATGAAGCGAATGAGGTATAACGCACGTCATTCCAAGATGGCGGATCATTGTGGGGCTTGGTCGTAATGTAGCTTAAGTTTCAGTATTCTCCATCCTTTTTATTGTGACAAGACCGGAAAATAATGGAGTAAAATTAAATACGTGTTGCATTTTATGTACTTGTGGTGAATTTTGCCACAAGTGTGCTTGTATTTTGCCACAAGTGTGGTGTATTTTGCTAGTGTGCTTTTTCCTTACTAGCACATATAATTGGGAAACAGCCAGCGAGAAAATTAATACTTGCAGACAAAGTCCCAATCGCGTCTTGCTATTTATTAATTTTTTTATTATTTCAGTTATTTTTTCAGTTGCCGAATTGTAGTTGCCGAAAAGTAACAAACTAAATAAAAAAACGTGAAAACAAAGAAATCGGAAACAGTGGCTTGTTTCACAGATCGGAGCTGTGTTGCCCAGAGATTATAGGGATTTAAAAGCGACTTGAAAAGTTACCAAAAAAAAGTGTTAGTGAATAATTGCGGTAACATAATTTAATTCAGCAATAATTTTCGTAATCAAGCTCAAGCATACGTAACTGCATAAAATTTAATAGAATGAAAAAAGAAATCCCCTATTTCCCTAGAGATGGAAAATTAATTCTCTAGCTTTTATCTTGGCAGGGAGGAAAAACTGTTTTTTTTTTTTTAAGAGTTGAGGGGTAATCAAATTTAGTTCTCGTATAGCTATTTTGACTCGTATTTCATATTAAATCTCGATCCATCTTTATTTATATTCGTGCGTTTTGTGTAATCTTCGTCGAAAGAGCTTCGACGTTAGTCCTTTAGAGAATTATACGGCAGTTAAAACGTCAATATGTCAACTTGAAATTTTCGATATAATTCGTGTACTTACCGATAAATTACGGCAACTATCTTCGACCGGGAGAGGGGCGGGGGTTTGAAGCCCTATTTGAATGGGGTTGGGGGCCCATTCTTTCTGCATTATCTGCACGCAGCACAACAACAAGGCTTGGAAACCGCATTAATTTTCAATTTTCCGTGTTTGTACAAGGCAGCATAACAAATTCCTTGAGGGTTTTATGCGGAAAGCTTTGGAAAGCATTCATGTAGAAAATGGACAAGATTGGTTGTGAAAGTATCGATTTCTAAAGGGTTTTGCTATTTTGCTTCCGATTTGCATATTGATTTCTGCAGCCAGCCACTGATGACGTTATTTTCCGCCAAAGTAAAATGGCTGACGACGGAAGCCACGCGGTCGATAATAAGAGGGCTGCCTGTGCCATAATAATCTGCGTTGCTCCATGCGGTCTTTTCAATTGGGATTCAATTATGTGAGTAAGAGATAGTTGCGAAATGGTGTGAGGCTTGTTCCGCTGCCTTTTGAATACTAAATTTTTGGTTGGTAAAGTTTGCGGGATTATATTTTCGCGACTGTAACCTGTCACTTGTTTTCTGCATTATTGGAATCTGTTCGTGTGAAATAACGAAATAAATCTATAAACAAGGGGGTTTATAGATAAACAAGGGGATTTATAGATAAACAAGGGGGTTTATAGATAAACAAGGGGGGGGGGTGAGGCTCAATGGCACGTCGACAGCTAAGTCGTTAGCGCCAACCTCAGTTACAGTGCATTGGTCCGGGATGCCACCGCGCCGCCACACATGGAGATGTTAAAACATCTAGATGTTCTAGATCCCAAACGAAGGTGTTGAACATATTTCTATGGTTGGGCTGCATGTGGTCCTGATGTTACGAGTTGAAAATGATTTTTTTTTATGAATACTTGGTTACACCCGTCTCTCAACAAATAAAATTTCGTTTTAATCCGAATTAAACAAAATTAACCAATTGTTAGTTTGACTTAAATTTTATGAATTGTGTCAGAATCATAATTCTTCTCCTCTTTTCGTGAACTCTTGAGTAGTGCCCAGTTACACAACTATACGTCGATTTAAAGCTCACTAACAAAGATGGAAAAAAATGAAGCTCACTAACAAAGATGGAAAAAAATAAAGCTCACCAACAAAGATGGAGAAAATGAAGCTCACCAACAAAGATGGAAAAAAATAAAGCTCACTAACAAAGATGGAAAAAATAAAGCTCAGTAACAAAAGTGGAAAAAATGAAGCTCACTAACAAAAATGGGAAAAAGAAAGCTCAGTAACAAAAATGGAAAAAAGAAAGCTCAGTAACAAAAATGGAAAAAATAAAGCCCACTAACAAAGTGAAAAAATAAAGCTCGCTAACAAAAATGGAAAAAAGCTCACTAACAAAAATGGAAAAAATAAAGCTCACTAACAAAGTGGAAAAAATAAAGCTCACTAACAAAAATGGAAAAAAGCTCACTAACAAAGATGGAAAAAAAATAAAAGCTCACTAACAAAGATGGAAAAAAATAAAGCTCACCAACAAAGATGGAGAAAAAATAAAGCTCACCAGCAAAGATATAGAAAAATAAAGCTCACCAACAAAGATGGATAAAAGTGAATCCTTCGTATACCCGTGAAATAAAAAGTTCGAATTTGCAAAGTGATGTGGGCTTGGTCTTTTGAGTACTAATTTTTTTTTAAGTTTAGTTGGATTATATTATCGCAGCTTTTTCCGATCCGCAGGTATTTCCATAGGAACATATCTTTACAAAATAAACTCCAGGATGGAAGCGAAGGTAGTCAGAAGAGTTCTGTTTGGCACAGTAAGGGTGCGAAAACTACGTATCCTGGTTCTCATAATATATAAACCAAAATTGATTGGGGTTAAATTTATTCATTTTTTATCTACCTAAATCTGACGCAGTGTGCCAATATTTTTTTAATATTGTTTTTATGTAATTATGCATTTTTTAAAGAAATAAGCATGCATTACAGCTGTTGTAAAATTCTTTCTTAATAAAAACGGATAGCTGAAGCGGTTTTTTTATTATGGGTGTGAAGAATTGTAAGTTTTTGAATGCATACCTGCACTGCTGTCTTTCTGTTACCACTGTCTTCGTAGTGCTGGTCGATAAATCGGCTCTCACGGTATGCCGTGGTACCAAATCTATATAATAATCTCGGAGGCCGGCTAAAAGGAAGACTAAAAGGAAAACCACTTCTCCCCTCCTCGCGCCCGCCTGAAAATGAACTCTCCCACTCTACCTGCATGGAAACAGGAGGCAGGCATGAGTGGTCGATCAATCTGACAAATCGTCGGGAAGAGTGCCGGAAAAATGTCCCGGGAAATGTGTCCCGGGAAATGTGACCGGCGCCGGGCATAGCACGGGCTTCCTCTAGTACCGTATATTGTTAAAATACCGTTTTTTTTTTTTATATGAAAAAAGACGGTAAAATTATAACAGTAATGTATTTATTGTGTGCGCGGTGTATCGTGAGTCCTGAAAGTATTTTACGAGCGGCTACGTCTTCGTGGAGGGGGCGGCTATAATCGACGGCCGCCATTGTTTTTGTAACCATCTTGGATATCAACAAGGCACTCTGCTGCCAAAAACGTACAATCGATTATCTGCGTTCGTTCTGCGTTTAGTCCTTGTGTGTTGTAGAGCTTAAAGCCGTGCAACAATCAGTTTATGATCAACAGTGGTAAAATTGGAATTCTAAATGCACAAAAGTGGAGCCAAATTTGCATTAATAAACAAAAACGGAACGTTAAATGTTTACAGTAAGAGTCTAAAAGTCAAAACATAGAAGGAACACGGACAAGCTTTGACAGTCAGGGTCTAGGTGTAAAATTTTGTAAGTAAGAGGCTGGTAAGCATTAGACCCTTACTACCCGGTGGTTAGCTTAGTTCTAGTCTATTGGACAGAACGTGTGCATGAACGGTTGTAGCAGGTTTTCTTGGTTTTCATAATATTGTTATGGAAATTTAAGAGCATAATTTTCTTGTGAAGATTTGTCATTTTGTCTTTTGCTGCTTTAGAATATTTTATTATGTTTCGCAGATTTATGGCAGAGGATAACCAAATTAATGCTCTCTGCTGCGAAGATGCTGTCTTGTTACTAAATCGAAAAATAATTTTCAACATAAAGCAAAGCAGGAAACGTATACCATACTACAGCTGGATCATCACGTGGGTCTTTGTAGGAGAATTTACAGTTTTTCGACAAATATTTATTGCTGACCACCGGGTAGTAAGGGTCTAATGCTTACCAGCCTCTTACTTACAAAATTTTACACCTAGACCCTGACTGTCAAAGCTTGTCCTTGTTCCTTCTATGTTTTGACTTTTAGACTCTTACTGTAAACATTTAACGTTCCGTTTTTGTTTATTAATTCGTGTTACTTTTAGAATTGCAGCTAAATTGTAAAACAGTGCAGTTGACGGTCAAAGTTGAGAGTTTAACACAGAGACCCTAGGCTGACCCTTACTAACACTGGCTATCGCCAGTATAATAATGGGAAAAAATCCTTTAATCTTCAGTCTACGTCTTGCAGTTGAAGTTTGCTAATTGGCATTGTTGCATAATAACAATGTCTAAAACAATGTAAAACAATCAATCTGGTCATTTAGAGCTCCGTAACCCCTAAACCACTTTGCCCAATTAGAAAAGGCCTTATGGAGAGGGCACATCTACAGAGCAATACCTATAAAATGAGATAAGAACCAGCTTTATAGGACAAATCGTTTGACCTGTAGCGAGGACAGACGAAACTATCCCCAGAACAACAACAACAACAAGAAGTAGAACAAGAAGTTGTCTATTTGGCCCCTCTCTGTATCTCGGGTTTGGCTCGACCGAATTTCAAAATTTTTGCACTGCAAACAGGCTTTAACTAGTCAAGGCTAGATTCCAAATTTGGTTTAAAGATGTTTACTTTTGACGGAGTTATAAGCTCTCAAAGTTGAGAGTTTAACACAGCGATCCTAGGTTGACCCTTACTAACACTGGCTATCGCTAGTGTTAATAACTCTGATGATTTTAAAAATCGGGTTACCGGAGAAAATCGAAAACCGGGGTGCCGGTACTAGCTGAAAATTTTCTGGTACCTCCCAACACTTGTAAAAAAAAAAATCGTCGTTTTTTAGTCGATATCATTGTAATCATTTATTTCCTTTAAAACCTTTGCTAAAACGCTGCAAGAAACATCGTTACTGAAACCACCAGTTATCTCGGTATATAGCGTCGCCATCGCCACTATGTGCTCCACGGAGGGTCGTCTTCTCTTTGGCCGAAATAGACTTGGTCGGATTCTCCATTTCAAAGTGCAGGAATTGCCTATTTCGGAATCGTATCCTGCGGCCCCTGGAGCAATGTCCCAAAGGGAAACAATCTGCAGTTGTCAAGTCCAGAAAATAGAGTGGAAATAGGAAATGGATGCCGAATGGCAACGGCATCGCACGCTCAGACTAGAACGGGAAAGAGAGCGGGGAGCCCGAGTCCGTGGAGGCCGGCCACGGGGCCTCGACTGTCTTCAGGTTCATTGCTGTTGCAAACCGGGAAAGGAAAGGAGAAAGTAGGTAGAAGGCGGAAAGATATGGTAAGTCTTTGGCCAAGGTGCTTTGAAAATGGATGGATGGATGGATACTGGGAAGGGGTGGGTTGCGGAAGTGTGGGGATGGGGGGGGGGGGGGGTGTACGTAAGTAATTGTCTTCTGTCCCGTCCTCTGAACAAAACACTTAACGGGACTCTACTGACTGCTTCTCGTCTTTCCAAAAAGATTTTTAAGAATGAAAGAGTTCGGTTAAGGTGACATGGATCAGTGCCAGAGCAAGAGGGCGGCCAAAAAAGGAAAGGGTGCCAAAGTGCTGCCCTCCTCCCAAACAAAATAAAATAATAATAAACTGTTGAACTTTTAATAAAGATTGTTAGGCGAAGCTTAAATACAACTGCAATCGTTTAAATGCAGTTAATTTTGTCTCTTGCCTAGCTACCTCACCTCTTCAGTTCATATTCCTATTTTTCTGTGTTGGCTTTATCTAAGTGGTACCGTCCGGTGGTGGGGAGAGGGGGGGGGGGAGCACATTTTGGATAGACTTGGGAGGAAGCATGTGAAGGGGGGAGTTTTAGATAAAGTGGTGCGCCAAATGTGCCACCGGCCCCGGATGCTTGCTCGAGCACTGATGTTGACGAGTGCGATTGTGTTTTCCAAGCTTCATGACTTGAATGTCTGTGAGAATTTTGCGTATCAATAAAGACTGCTTGCATTCACGGGTATAATCTCTGACTAGCAGTTGTCCCTTCTTTGAAAATCGATATCAGTAGTTCTTGATCATTAATGAGCTGCATTTACCTCGGTCTGGGAGATCGCACTGCCGTGTTGCGCCTCAACCGAGCCCTTGTTCACGGCAAACTTGAATATGTGTGCATGGTCTATGATTCAGGAAGTGACGCGACTCTCCAAATGTTTGGAAACTGTGCACCACAGTGGCCTGCGTCTGGCAACAGGGGCGTTTCGGACATCTCCAGTGGTCAGCTTATATACCGAAACCTCAGAGCCACCGTTGGTATTTCGCTGGCAGCAGCTATGTATTCAGTATGCTGTGCGATACAGTCCTGCTTGGCCCATGCTTTTTGGGCCAGACTTTCAGGCAGGTATTCGCGGGGTGGGTAACGATGATATCCGCAGTAGGCTACCGATGTTCTGTCGGGAGATTGCCGTTTAAATGCCCGGCGTCATTGTGACTTGAGGAGATGCCAGTGGCCACTTGGCATGTCCCAAGTGGCATTTTCACATTCTGTCTGGCATTTCTCCCAAAACGTTTCACTCCACCAGCAAGGTACTGGCAGGAGTTCCGGCGGCTGTTAACCGTTGGCTTTTCACTGATGGGTCGAAGTCAGCAGTTAGCGTGGCATGTGTTTGTGTGCATGAGGGAGTGGCTGTTTCCCATCGCCTTCCATCAGGCTGTTCTGTGTTTTAGGCTGAGCTTCTGGCACTCGGTCTGGCTGTTGATATTCAGGGTGCACATTTTATCATCCTTAGTGATTCCATCAGTGCCCTGGCATCGTTGTCCTCGTATGAACCCTCGGAACCCCTTGCCACAGCGAATCCAACCTCTGCTTTCCCACTTGCCTGGCCAGCAGAAAACTGTGATTTCTGCTGGATCACGGGCTGTGTCATTATAGCTGCGAATGAGCACGCTGATGCTGCATCAAAAAGGTGGCACTTTCTGGTCCTAACAATAGAGATCTGAGCTTTGTTCCCTTGGGTGTCTTTCTAGCCCTACGTGTGAGGTTGCTTGCTGCTTGTCAAGCAAACAAGACAGCCATAAGTTGCGGGCTGTTAAAGTCGCTGTCCAATGTACAGGTCTGGCACTTGGCGAGTCGCGAGGAAGAGGTGGTGTTAACGCGTTTGCATATTGGACGCACCAACCTTACACGTTGCTTCCTTTTGAGGGTGGTTATCCCTCCTTAATGTTGTTTGTGTCGCCGGCCTCTCACGGTTCATCATGTTCTCGTTGATTGTCACCATCTTAATGGTGTTCGTCGCCATTTCCACCTTCTGCGAGATAAAACGTGTCAATTTGACGACGATTCTGTCCTCCTGTCCTGTCCGGTTTGGTTAATATCCCTGTAGTGCGAGGCGCAGTGCTATCCTGACTGAGGTTAATGCTTATGACGTAGCTGTCGACGTGCCATTAACCTTCAACCCCCCCTCCCCCCCCCTTGCTATTGTCATCCTCAGCGTTGCTTTGTAGGTTTCGTTAGACTTTATTTTGTCATTCCTTTTTCCGTCTGTTGTTTAGTCACAGTCCATGAAGTTAATGAGCTTTTTATAGGGTTAAAAGCTCGTGTATTAACCAACGAAATTTAAACCTCAGGTTAGGGCGAGTAGAAAATATAAGTTGGGTTGATGAGTGTTAGTAGTTTCAAGGGCTGGTATGCCTCACTTTTCATACCTGCAATGTTGGAGCTCAGACAAGCGGGCCTAAAATTATTAACCGTTAGTTTTCGGTAGTAACTCTGTTTATAGGCTAGGTTTGCTCTATGCAGAACAGTCCCATGTCTCTCAGAGATGGGGGATTGCCCTGCGTCTGGTGACAGCAATAAATTGCGGGCTATTAAAGGCAATGTCCACGAATGGCACTTGGCTTGTCGATGCAGTCACCGTGAATAGGTAGTGTTGGCCCATTTACACATTGTTCACGCCAAACTTACTCACTGTTTCCTTTTGAGGGTGGCTGTCCCTCCTGAATGTCATTGGTATCGACGGAGTTTCTTGTTGTAATTTTTTTTAATAATTTTTTGCAGGAGGTACAGATCCATGATAAGATCTAGATTTGAAGTTTGCTTAACATCTTTGATGTGTGCGCAGTGGCAATCCGGACCACTGCACTTGACTGATGTTGTCGCTATCGACCTGGCTGTCGACGCGCCATTAAGCTCCCCCCCCCCACCAAAGTGTAACCCCAGGAATTGTCCATTACTTCTGTGCTTCTTAAACCAGGTTCACAGGTAGCTTCAGCTCAAAAGTGTTGCGGGATATCTTTAAATCTTTAATGAGGTTTTCCCGGAATTTACCATTCCTTTGACAAAATAACGCTTTTACCACGAGTTGTATGCAGTCGACTTTATGTCTGGCAAACCGGTCTGTAAATTAGTTTACGAATGCCCCAACCAGAGCAAACGAAATCAGTTTCATCATCAAAGGGCCTTGTTTGCGTGACGCTAACACACCGCAGAAGGTTCCCTTGCTTGCAGGCTGCGGAGCTGCGCAGCGAACGCACTTGATTTTGCGGTCGGTTTTGCAACTTGGGGAAGCGATGGCGCTTCATCACACCTTTCAAATCCGAATTTGACCGCTTTATGAATCCAGTTTTGAGCGTTTTGAGTCGGCTTGTGTGGTATCGCGTTACGCACAAACAGGCCGCGCTCGTTGCTTGCAGGTAGGTTGATTATATTCGGATGCAACTTGGAATGCTATTGACCGTAGCGTCAGGTTCTGAGCGGTTTGAGTTTACATGTCATGCATAAACATGGCAACACGGTCTTCATTGGCGCTGGGGATTGGATGCCCCCCTCCCCTCCCCCGCCTCCTTTTTCCAAATAGAGTTACTTTTCCCCCTTTGCGTCGGATTTGGAGTCAGAGACGTGCAAATTTTGTTGATTCCACAAGAAGGGCTGCATTTGTGTATTAAAGAGGATGTATTACCGTGCTTTGATCACTCGGGCATTGCATTCATTTCCTTTTTTCCCCCATGTACATGCGTAGAATACGTAGTGCTGGACAAGTTGGCGACGAAAGTTATTTGTTCGCAGAGAAAAATTTTCAAGAATTGTGTGTATTTTCAATTACACAAGTGTCAACTGCTCACTCTGCACACCTGGCACCATAACTACGCCTGGATGGCAGCTACAAATTTTTCTCAATTTTTTTTTTAATTTAAAAAATAGGACAAGAAGGTCGCGCAAAGCGAGTGGAATTACGAGGTCCTTTTTTTTTTTCGAAAAAAAAGTTCTTAAAAAAACTTTCTAAAAAAAAAGCAGTTCATTCTTTATAACATCGAATATCCCTGACTATCACTGACGTTTCACCAGTTTTCCATTTTTTCCATGACTTTCCCTGACCGTATTTCATATCCCTGATTTTCCCTGACTTTC
>JAHWFP010250518.1:22734-43080 GCA_023313725.1 Lithobius niger
CTGACTTTCCCTGACCGTATTTCATATCCCTGATTTTCCCTGACTTTTCAGATCGGTGTACACCCCATACCTCAAAATGGTACTGACAGTGCAAGCAATGATAACAATGTATTTGGGACCAGTGGTGTGAAGAAGACTGGTCAGGGTCTGCAGATTTCAGTCCTGCATGCTTAATTTTGTGGGGCTACTTAAACACCTTACAGCGTGTTCGTTATACTGCCTTATTTATTTACAAACGTTTATAAAAAAAATTCAAAATTAAAGCAATCGTAATGCGGTTCCATTCATCGGAATGATCAACTCAAAAAGTTGTCTTCCAAAAAAAAAATTAACACGCCTTGCAGTTAGTAGGCCAGCTCATGTGTTATTCTAAAATACAGGTTGGAAATTGAATTTTGAACACTTCAAAATTATGTCGTACAGAATTCTGAATATGGCTTGCTTAATCGTTCCTGGTAGATGCCAATGTTTGCGCAAACATTGCGTGTAGCTTCAGCGTTACTTTCCATTGTGAAATGGAACAATGTTCCAATGTTGGAGCACGTTTCTTAGGTATGGATAGTTCGAATGAGTACTCTTCTAACATAACAATGCTAAATCGTAAAAAAAAAATGGAGATTTCATCCAGGAGAAAAAAATGCATCAATGCTTAATGTGACACAACAATTCAAAATTCGTTGTCCAATACTGTGCATGTTTTGTCGTATTATTCGAAAATGGGCTGGATATCACTCAAAAGAGAATTAAAAATAAATAAAAATTCGGATCACTGTGCTTTAACACGATGTCATGTTAGGGAATTTAGAGTAACAGCATAGTAGACCACATTAAAGAGATATACCTCCCAGCGCCATTTTTCTCGATCCTCCACATCAAGTACGGCTACAAAGGTCTATTTACTTACCGTTAGTCTTTCTTTCCCTTGCTAAAAATTCGTTTTAAATTGTGGCGTCTAGGTGATTTTCTGTTGAATATTACTAACTTTATTTACGTTCGTCCCGAACATAAATGATGCATCGCGCGCAAATGATGCATACATGACCTTGGAAGTTTTATCTGTGTGTGCGCAGTATTAAAATTTTTAATCGTTTGCTAGTAATTGCAATGAGATCAAAAATCTAGAAGGCTAATGCAGTAAAAATTAAAATTAATTATTTCAATAGATCACCGAAGTAAAATTATAAGACACTAGTCTAGAAAATTATGAATTGTGATTTTAAAATACAAGAAAGAATCGTTCCGGTTTTTAACGACACACTCAATGGGTTCACGGTGACTGGACTATTAGGCGCAATGCCAATTGAGACAGTAGCTATGATTTTCATTGCGAGGAACTAAGCTACCGTCTCAGTTGACCTTAGCTGTGGTAAATACGCGGATGTGATCGTCGCGTGGGTATTGTGAGGCAGGCGGAAGGTTGTAAGGCAGGCTGGATGTTGCTTTAAATATTTAAGTACAGTACAGGAACATACACAGTACATGGTAGAAGCACAGTATTAACAGGAAGGCTTCGGCTGCCCCAACTTTAAGTACGGCTTAAATTAAAGGTACATGCCTCCCGGTTGGCTTTCCTATATGTCCTAGTTTTGCAACATTACTGCAGGCAAGTGTAAACGTTGCAAAGGCATTAATTTTCTTATTATTTCCCCTTTTGAGAAACGGTTTTACTACATTCACTCTTAACCTTCGTAAATGTTGCAAAGGCTATTTCGATCAACATGTAAAAAGTCAGCAAGTGCACATATTATATGCCTTATATGATGGTCACTTAATGGCTTTTTACATGTTGATCATTTTCAGTGCTTTTTTCATCTCAATAAGGCTATTTCGAGCAGGATGCGTACATGGTTTTTAGCGTTTTTTCTCCGGTTATTGCTGGCTAAAACTAGCAAGCCACTTCATACACTTATTTTCACAGTAACAGATATTCTTCTCACAATATCTATGCAAATTTTGAGAGTGAGTTGCATAATTTGCATAGATATTGTGAGGAGAATATCTTTTACTGTGAAAATAAGCCTATGAAAGATATGAATTTTCAAAGTAAACGATGTAACGGGGGAGCTTTTATAATTTGCCAATATTTGCCTATTGTAGGGCACACTTTTTTTTTTTTTATTTGATTTCAAGTAGATTTTTGCCATATTTTGGTCAAAGGGGCAAAAACATGGGAAAAAACAGTTTTGCCGGGACGGTAAAAAAAATGGTAAAAACTGATTTTGACCACTTGGTAGCAAAAAAACCAGCCAACCCTGGCTCGAATGTGACAAATTAAGTGACAAATTAAGTGACAAATTAAGATACGTCCTTTGCAGGTCAAATAAAGACTAAATCAGGTCATTCATTATGTCCTGAAGGCAGAGTGGGAAAAAAAACGTTAAATCATCCTGTTTGTTTGGGGAGTTGGACGATTAGCCTTCGTCGTCCAGAAATGATTGTTACACAGCGCTAATTTCACCTCACTCGCAAAATTTCCTTTTGACGAAAGCGCCACCTTAATAGCGGGGCTAATCATAAAAATTCATTTTGCAGGAAATGAGGTTGGCGCGCGCTCTGAAAGTTGTTTAATTACAACGTGTTAATCTTCAACGAATGCCGCCTCGACCGTACTTAATGACATTAAAAGTTAAACCAACAGTTCGAAGTATATGATGCTCTCTTGCGCATGCAGGAAGCGCATGCATGTCTGTGAAAGATTAGGCCTTTGCGGTTACTCCCATGATTTTGTGCACTGAACTGTACACTGGGAGAGGTTACCTAATCAGTGTTTAGCTATGGTGTTGTTCAAGCGAACGGTTATGCAAACTTGTTTATCCTCTTGTATAAATTGATTTTTTTTTAGTCTGTCATTTTAATAATTAACTGTTTTCTCGAATAGAGAAGAAATCACAAGGTAAAGGGTAAACGAAGCAAGCAGTCTGCATTAAAGACTGGCCTTGTGAGGATACACAATACACTAGTCTGAGAAAGAAAGAAAAGACAACTACCCCGACTGCGACTCGTACCCAGGACGCTGTAGAGCCGGGTGCTCTAACCATTGTGCTACCGGGGCAGGTTTATAGCTACAGGCTCCAGCCGAGCTAAGCTAGAGCGCAGTGGTTAGAGCGCCCGGCCAGTAAATGGAAAGTCCTGGGTTCGAGTCCCAGTAAGGGCAGTTGTCTTTTCTTTCTTCCTCAGACTAGTGTATTGTGTATTCTCACAAGGCCAGTCTTTAATGCAGACCGCTTGCTTTGTTTTCTTGAAGTTCCTTTAAAGTCGCTCTGTGGCTCTTCTGCCACTTTCTCTGCGTTTGCTCTGTTTTTTTTTCGCGTCTGCTATGGAGTAACTGTTTAGGAAAAATGCAAGCACTGGAACAAAGTATGTTAAACAGGAGAAGCCCAAAGTGCACATGTAAAACCAACACAACCCGACGTTTCGAGCTAGCGCCAGCTCATTATCAAGGGAAAAACAAGATACACTTAAAATTGCATAAAGTTGCAAACTGACAAACGCAGGCAAAATTGCCTTAGTCAAACTACAATTCGAACAAGTTAAAAATTTTAAATTTTAAAAGGAGAGGAAGACGAGAGCGACCTCTTTGTGCTGAATTTTAAATTTTTAACTTGTTCGAATTGTAGTTTGACTTAGGCAATTTTGCCTGCATTTGTCAGTTTGCAACTTTATGCAACTTTAAGTGTATCTTGTATTTCCCTTGATAATGAGCTGGCGCTAGCTCGAAACGTCGGGTTGTGTTGGTGTTACATGTGCACTTTGGGCTTCTACTGTTCAACATATGGAGTAACTGTAGCTCTTCAGCTGCGTGTTCAGGGGTCGCAGTGATTTTTTTTTAAATTAATTTCTTGAGCCTTAAAGGCGTCTTTTCACCTTTTCAACTCCTGGAAGCAGCACCGTAGAATCTTCGAGCAATATAAAGAAAATAAGAGTAAATTAAAAAAAAAAAAAGGAACAACACTTCGTAGCAGCGCTGCGAATTTTCATAACTAAAACGAGATCACGTGACCCACATCAGCCTATTGGATGACGGAGAATATGGAACGATGGATGCTGTGTGTAGAATATGGGCAATGCTATCGAAATGGTGATCCGGCGCCTTTAAGTCAACCGAAGCTTTTGAACATCACCAGACTGTTTGGAGAGAAGAAATATCTGGTAAAGGAAGGGGCAAACCTGGGGATTCGAACCGGGAAACTTCCGGTCATCGTAGAGGCCGAAAGATTGTCCAGAATTCACGCAGAAAATTCAAATTCAGTCGACTATTCTACCTCGCTCGTTTCGCACGCTCGGCCAGGTACGGTACGGTACGGTAACAAATTTTTAACAGCTAAAAACTTGTGGTGAAAATTAGCCGAGATTTGCGTTAGTATTCGTATTTTGTTGTTCCTCCGCCTCTCTTGTGTCCGCTCGACCCCAGAATGGCTGGCTTCCCCTTTGGCAAGCAAGCAGTGCAGTGAAGCCAATAACTTTGATCAGCCCCAAGTCTCCTTTACCGAATCGGAGCGTCACCGCAGGCGTTAGTGTGCGCGCGTCCCCTGCTATGCGCGGGAGGAGAGCACACGGCCAACCAGCTGAGCAAAAGGCTGTTATATTCATTGAAATGCATCCTCCACTGATCTCCTCCATCTGTCTGTAGCTGTGGGGGCTGCTGTTTCCATTCTACCATTCTTTAGCGTTCTTGGTTTTCCTTGCATCTTCCGCTGGCGGTGGCGTAGTGTCTCTAGTTAGCAATGCTGAAAACCTGACACGTATATTTTGGCGTGTTGAAAAGGTCATACAATTGCTTATTAACGAATGATGAGCGATGTGAGGTATGTTTTTCGGATTTAGCAAAGGTTACGTGTGGTTCTTTTCAATACTGGGTCGATTGTTGCAACGGGTTTCTGGTTTAAAATGTCGCTAAGTATTGTTGGCCGATGTAAGCGGCCCAGCGCAGCGGTGGTGTAGCATGCACACGTTTCCTTGTTGCTATGGCAATCCGTTTGACTTGTGTCGGGTAGATCAATAAATTGAAGTGCAGGCGGCAAGCTGCACTCAAGGAACTATCGCGCTATTTGGAAGAAATTTATGATTCTTGGCAAGAAAATCTTCCCCGGCCGGTGTGACGGTACAACGTATACCTCCGTCCCTTTCGCCCAACACTAAAATGTGCATTGAACATCCGGGAAGGCTTGTGTAATGTAGCATAAAGTATGTTTCAAGAGTTGGCCCGGAATGTTTGACGGCGGGTGGGGGGGGGGGCCCCCCGGGCCGGGGGCGGGCTCCTCTAGGATTTGGTCGATAGTCATAAATGGCGTATTAAACTGAAATATTTTTTTTATTAAAGATAGGCCAGCCTATATCTCGTGCTGCCTTCTTTCCTCTTAGTGGAGAGGACGCTGTTCTAAATATAGATTTCCGGGATCTTTCCCGCCAGAAATCGTTACTTGGATGTTTCATTTATCCTTTCCGTTAAAGCACAAGCGGAGGGGAAATTGTATAGCTTAATGATGGCTAATATTTGAGTTTTGTTTTGTATGGGAGTGCAGAATATGTTTTTAGCGGGATTCCGAACGAAACGTTTTATCAGTTTACCTGGTTCTTCTGTTGCGAATGACCGTACTTCTCCGATGTGTAATCCTTAGGCATAGACCTTTGACTAAATTTCTCTGGGTATTAGTAGGTACCATGTATTTCTTCTTGATCTTTTGCCTTTTTTTTTTTAGCAGCAAACACTTCGTTCAATCATTCATTCATAAGGGTCAACTGCCGTTTCCCGCAATGCTTTCGGTTGCTGCTGTTAAAATAGTTTTGGTTAGGTTAGTTGCCTTGTCTCGAATTCCAGCGGGCAGGGAGCGAATGTCATGTCGGGAGCGGGTGTTGCAATTTAAGATCGAAAAAGAACATAGATAGCCGAACCAAGTAGGCATTGATGTGAGCTTGTATATTTAAGGGGAATTGAGGCTTGATGGCGCGTCGATAGATAGGTCATTAGCGCCAACCTCAGTAACAGTGGAGTGGTCCAGGTTACCACTGCGCCATACATTACAGAGATGTTAAACCAACCCCAAATCTAGTTCTTATCTGTACCTCCTGCAAACATTGAAAAAACCCGGACGGGCGAACAAACCTATCCCCCAGTTGACGTTAAATGTCGATGGAGATGGAAACGGAACTTTTATAGATAGATATAAACACAGTTAGTCTCCTATTTTGGTAATATTTCCCACCGAGAAGCTTATAGACATTAAGATATTCTTAAACAACATGGCCACCGTCCAAATCTAAGTCTGAAGACATACGTGTCTTCTGGAGCCGCCCGAAGACGCTCCACACGACAGGTAACGTTCCCAACCGTTCGACTGCAAAAACAAAACAAAAAAGTACTTCATAACCTGTCCCGACAAATGTTAGGGTCCTCGATGGCTCTTCTGTAACATCCTGTGATTGGACTGTGTGCATGGTTTTAACAAACTGGAATTGTAGACATAACCCAGAGATGTTAGCTTGCCAGACCTCATAATAATTGTCTTTAACTGGAAAGTTGTTACTCTAAAGTTGTAAATTGTAATTGTAAATTAGAGTTTACGACTCTTTTAAGACCTGTAATGTGGTGCTAAATTTACCAGGACACATTTACCATGAAATACGAATTGTTTTGAATTAAGTGCAGGCAATGCAGTTCTTAAATTAGGAGGTCCTGAAGTTCAACATCGTTTCATCAATTTTCGAGCGAAACTGGAACACACTACACGGAAGTTTAATAAAACAATAAACACTGTTTAACTTGGTCTTGCTACTCCCTAAAAGCCTTGCAAGTGTTTGGAGACACCTTTGGAAAGGTTTTGAAATGCTGGGATTTATTTAATTTATCTTTTTTACCTTGATAGTGCGTTTCGTTGGTGCCAGATCGCTTTGCGCATTCCGTTCGCACTTTCGTCATTCAGTTGGTCCCATTTCGCGTTGCTCGTTCCGTTCGCACTTTCGTCATTCTGTTGGCGCCATTTGGGTTTTGCTCTGTCCGTTCGGACTTTCATCATTCTGGTGGTACCATTTCGCTTTGCTCATTCCGTTAGCACGGTCATCAAGCTGTTGGCGCCATTTCTTTTTTTCTGATTCTGTTAGCACTTTCGCCATTCTGGGTTTTGCTCTGTCCGTTCGCACTTTCGTCATTCTGGTGGCGCCATTTTGCTTCGCTCATTCCGTTCGCACTGTCCTGCACTTGCTCTGTTGGCGTCATCTCTGATGGTGTTGTCTCACTTTGCTCACTCCTATGGCGTTGCCTCGCTTTGTTTGTTCCTGTTTAGCCGAACGCAGGAGTCTGGCTTACTCGTGAAAGAAAATTAGCTTTCAAAATACGCTGCTGTACACACTAAAGGAAATAAACGTGACGTCCGAGAGCACGCACTTAACAAGAACAATTACCATAGGGCTAGTCTTCCAAACCGAATCCTGTGATACACTCGTTGTCCTAAACACAAAGCGCTGAATCTACAATCAGTTAAAAAAAAAAGTCTGATGATCAGAATATGCTGCGAGGTTAAAGAAGCAGCTTCCTTTGTAGTTTCTTCGTCTGTTCGTTTTGGAAATCCTTGTTACCTAAGCCAAGGGTTAGGCCAAGGGTTTGGCCATTCCTGTCTGCCAAATTTCGACTCTCAACAATTACAACAGCTTGCTTCCCTGTGTGTAGTTGATGCACCATAGTGAAGCATTCGAGCAGTTATTGCTTCTGGCTAATTGTTGACAGCTATTCCTGGTAATAGCGACCGTAGATTAGGAAGTTAACTAGATATAGCATCTTACGTCTTCTAGTCTACGGTTTCCTCCGGGTACTCTGGTTTCCTCCTTCATGCAGAAAAAAACAATCGATATAATAGTGGTACCTTCCACTTAACAACTGCTGCTTGGGTCTTCAAAAAGCTCAAAGCTTACTGGCCGACACCTTATTCCATTCTATTCTACGGCCTCTATAGAGCAGTGACATGACGTAGTATTATTGTATATAACTCTATGCTGGAGCCTTAATGGGTTAGCTGCAAGGGGCACTGCAGATAGAAACAGAAGGGCGTCATACTGAAGCCGATGCTGTGAAGAGTGATTTCTTAGACCTAAAACGCGCGATTTTTGTTGCTGGAGAAAACAACGTTATTTTAAGCCTGAGAAATCCGCTCTTCCGTTGTTTTTCCCTCCATTTTTATGGAGTGCACCTTGTAGTTATGCCCTCCAAAACCCATACTGGTGCCAATATGGCGGAAAATGTCACTGCTTTATTAATGCTGTTGCCTTCGTAGCAGCATAAAGACAAAGCATTATCAGATGTGGAATTAATAGCTGAAACTAGCTTTAGGGCCCCTCATAGGACTATAGAAGAAGTAAGATGCTATCAACTTTCTAATCTGCAGTATTACCAGTCGTTCCCGAGGTCAACTCATGTGGAGGGGGGGGGGGGTTAAGGCTATGTAGGGGCATATCATAGAGCGTCAGGTCAGGTCAGGTCCCGTCTCCAAACCATTACAAAACCTTGTAGAACGTGGGCGTTGGAAGATAAATCAGAATCAAAGCTTACTGTTGCTTCCTTTAAAGGTGCCGGTTCACCATTCCGATAGCGTTGCCCATATTCTAAACACAGCATCCACGTTACAGATTTTCCGTCATCCAATAAGCTGATGTGGGTCACGTGATCTAGTTTTCGTTATGAATATTCGCGGCGCTGCAGCGAAGTGTTTCTCTTTTTTTTAATTTACCGCTATTTTCTTACATATTGTTCGAAGATATTGGTGCTGCATCTAGGAGGTGGAAAGGTGAAAAAGCGCCTTTAATTGATGCATCTTTAGGGCTTACTGTTTGCTTGCAACTGCAAAAAAGTACTGTACAGATGACAACAGCAGCCTACTTTCGAGGTGATAACTTGATCCAGAATACAGAAAATTGCCCAAAGCGAAATCCAGAAAGATTTTCCGTCTTTCAATAGCTTTCTCAACATTTCAGGTTTCTTGTATAATTGCGCAGGAGTAGCAAAACCGTCGGGGCCAAAATCGTCAAATTTTACGAAAATTTTGTTTCTAAATTAATGACTATGCTCGTTTACCCCCACGTTCATTCGTCTTTCGTTATTAGTACAGAAAATGAAGAATGAGGCTTTAATGCCACAACTTCGTAACTGAACCTTTATTTCTTAACAATTCTCGTTAGTTTGACTGTTGTGTACCCACTGAACAAACAGCAAACCTTCGGGTATGTCGTCACAGTTTTTCTCACTCTATCAACTTCAACTGTTTACAGTTTTCCAAGCTGATTAAAATTTTAAAGATCAGTGGTTAACATCTTTATACCGGGACTACGTTCTTGCCTGAGTAGATTAGGGCGGGTTTTCAACGTAACCTTTTGTTTTTTGTTTTTTTGTTACCTCTTCTTAAGCATATTTTTCTGGGTCCTCGTCCGTGTCTGCTATTTCTCTTGGAAAGATGTTGATAACTTGTTACGGTGTAACGGGAATTGCATATTTAATTAGATCCATTATCAGGAGAGTTCCCGCAGTAATTTAGAAGAATTAAGCGCTCCAAAGAAAAATCAATACTCAAGACAAGCGCGTGTGCATGCAGGCGTGTTCTCTTTCGCTTTGAAACTATACAGTCTACTTTCCCAAGCGACACGCGATCTCTTTGAAGAGAGTCGGGAAGGCAACATGAAAAAAAAAATGTGCTTAAGAGGTGGGGGAGGAAGATAGCCTAAATATGGAAATGGGTTGTTGTGCTTCACTAACAATGCATATGGCCGCCCAAGGTCTAATGAAGTTTGTCACTTTGGTGTGGCTTGCAAAAGTTTGCCTTCTAACTTGGAAGATTGGAGAGATTGCTCTAAGAGATTGCACGGGCTCTCCGCCAAGTTGGGGGGAGAAGCTCTCTTGATGGGTGTTATAAGCGTAAGAGCTGACGCCATTACGCGGTTGCTTGGTGCAGGAGTGCTGATGAACGCTGTGGAGTCGTTGACACGGAGTTGTATCGAAAAAGTTGTGTGCTGCTATGATGTTGCATACGTGGATGACGTATTGATATGTTCGTAGTGACGTCTTGAGGCTTGGAAACGTAGAATTTGAACGAACAGTTAAAGTCAGGGTGTGTACCAGTCAGGAAAAAGTCAGAAAATTAGAACGTAGGTCAGGAAAAAGCCAGGAAATTGGTTGTTAGGTTACCGTTGGTAAGTTAGGACAATATTATTTTCTCTTCTATTATTAAAATAAAAATACTTCGAAGTACACTTGGGTAATACAGTATCTGTTAATTTTTATTCAACTTTTTTTTTTGTTAGGACTAGTGGGGGAAGTTAGGCCTATAGCTAAGCAACCACGTGCTGTTTATCACACAGTTTTACTACATTATGCATTCAGAAGTGCGTCAAAATAGTACATACCAAGACCGATTCATAGCCGAATCTGTTAGCAAAGACGTTTTATATTTAATATTTTGATAATTTTTTTTTACGGATTAGGCCTACCATTTTTGCACTCTTAACTGCGTGTCGCAGAAAACAGTTTTGCATATTTCGAGGTGGAACTCAGTCTAAATATGGTTTGAGATGTTTACTTATGTGGTGTTGGTGGAAAATGGTAGTGTGGGAATGCTCTGCAGATTTTAAAAGATTTTTTTTTTAAAACTGGCTTCCTCCAGAACCCTTAGCTGGGAGTACAGCCACTCTCAAGGTTTTCTCTAAAGAGTCAGTGAGGCAGGATAAAGTACAAAAATGTCAGGAAAAAGTCAGGAATTTTCAACGTGGTATTTTGGTAGACACCCTGTAAAGTCGTTGATATTACCTCTACTGCTGGTATATGTTCTGTATAGTGTATGTCCTTTGCTGCCTAGTTAGTCCTGACTTTGTTGTGATCATATGTTACATATGATTGTGTTTTATCCGTTTAGTCGTTGTTGGCACTTTTTTTTACTGTATTTATATCCGTGTTTCGTCTAAGTTCAGGCTAGTAGAAACATAAAATTTTAATACCATTAATAAAATTATGGTAATAAAATTACTATCATTAACAATAATGATAAGCAATTCAGAGGAACGTTTTATCTACACCTGAAACAAATGTGTATATTTCAAATTCAAAAACATCAGACGAGGGTTGGGTAGTGTAAAAAAAAACAATTTTTTGGACCACGGGATTCCCTCCAAACATGCAGTTTAATATAGATAAATTTTTTAATTCAATGCCAGAACCTTCTCAAGTAAAATGTGGTGTCTGTTTGGTGAGTACACGGTGAATCGTACATATTATTTGCTGTGTTAGTGTTGGTGGTTGGCTTACTCACTACTCAGGTATGTATTGTGCTCTAGCTTTTGCTGTTTACTGGTGAAGGTTCTGGCATAGAACGGAAAATTTTCACCTATTAAATTGTGTGTTTGGAGATGTCGTGTGGTCCAAGGTTGTTTTTTTTTTACAGTATATTTCAAACTTTCAGTTGATAACGGAGTCTGGCATTACGTCCAAAGTTGAAACTGAGTTTTTGAACTGGGTAATTTGCCAGGAATTCGAACTACCAATTTTGCTGAAATAGCCATTGTCAGTGCGACATATTAGAATTTTTATGTTTTTCACCCTGACACTCCCAATAGGCTCTTCTTTCCTTAACGGTATTGAATCGCATATCGGATTGTATCACCCCCACGATGACCCTACGTTGCACACCTTGGAAGTACCTTCTCTTTTCTCTCCATAACGCCATATGTCTCTTTCCCTGCTTCGTTCTTTTGTCTTGCCTCTACCGTTTTGTCTGTCTTGAAGCTTCCTTTGTCTTCCATCAAAATCCTTCGCCCACCATTTCTCTCCCTCGCTCAGGTGACAATTTCATTAATCCGCGCCCGTGTTGTTCAGCTTGCAGCGCTCGAGAGTTGTGCCATTCCCGTGCCTGAACCTCGCGTCTCGCGGGAATTGGCGTGCATTTACTGCAGATGGGGAGACGACGACGACAATTCCTCCGGGCAACACTCGCTACGTCCACCTGCACTCAGGCTGCTATTCGACTTAGACAAGTTGGTCTAAAATATGTTGCGAAACCCCACTGGAACCACGGCCAGGATTTGGAACGGAAGCCTCCTCGATGGTCCGCTGTTCTATTTGTGTTCGGTCTGTGTTGCTGTTACGGACCTAATAACATTGTTGGTTGATGCACCACTAGAGGGATTTGGGAAATGAGTTTTTGGTGGAGTTACGAGTGGAGAGGCTTGACGACATATATCAAATAATAAAAGTTTGAAGCTTTTGTATTGATTATACCGTGAATGCCATAACGCGTCGTTTCCTTTTCATTCAATTTTGTTATTGTAGGCTGTTAGAGAATAGCCGTAAAGTGGCGGCTGAGGCTTGAGTTGGATTCTGTCACTAGAACCCTTGTACTTAACTAAATTTTCCATGTGATGACGCGTTTTCGCAACGAGACCTTTTCGCTCGCCGAACGCTATTTGCTAGTCAACCGTGATTTATTTACGAATAGTTTCCAGTTTCTACTAAGTGAAAGGGGTAGTACATAACAAATGTAATGTATTATAAATAACAAAACGGATAAAGAACAAAGTGCAACATTAATTTTAAACATCTGTACAACATTGTTGTCATTTTACGTTATTTACAGAGAACAGCTTCTGGCTGGCAGTTTTCAGACTATAGTAGAAAAAATGGCTGCTCGCAGCGAGAATTCAAAATCCAAAATGGCGAACATTTTGGGGTTATCGAATGTAAACAAACCATCAATGGTGAGGTTCAGAAACAAGTCCTCCGCCTTGTACTGCAGTAAAAATTATTGTCTTGTCATAAATTGACGCTATCATCCCACATGCTTCGTACGTCATGTCGAGAGGCACAAGGAGATGATCTGCGTCCGCGTCATTGCCATGGTTACTACGTATAGATAACGCGAAAGCCGCATGCTCCGAATAGGCGAGAAGCAGCCAGCAGATTTAGTATTAACGAAGTAAAAGTTAGCGAGCAAGAAAAATTATCGTTGCGTAAACCCGCCCTGACAGAGGTTTTTTAAAAAAAAACGTTAACTCGTATGTTACTGGAACTTTCTAGAAATCACAGTGAGATTCCTGTTGACACAGAAGCACAACCAAACATTTAATGCTTAGGCTTAACGGACGTCCAAGCTTCATGAGTGCTTCACCTAATGCAACAAAACGACACAACATTTTGTCGTGTTAGTTGGAAAAGGCCATGAAGATTTGAATGGCTGTAAATTACAGCCTGTGTTTACAATATATAATGGTGGTCCTGTGTCAACAGGAAAATAATTGTGGTATATGATTGCCTAGCAAATATATAACCTAACTTCAACTTAACTTTATTCTGTCAACTCGCCTAAATAGGCATTTTACAAAAAAAAAAAAATGATTTTAATAGTAAATATATAAAGTTCAGGTTCCGGTAAAAAACAACACTGTGAACCAAGTAACATTTAGAAAAACTTGGACGAAAGCACAATTCAATACACAGAATTCGGTACTTATACACGTACATGCTATGTACAATTCGGAATGTACAGACAACCTTTTTGAATATCAATACACAAGAATAGTTCACTCTATACACAAATTCAATATTCATATATCAATCGCATTTTAGACAATTCATTTTATGCACAAATTAATTTACCATTTTTTTTTCCTTTCTCCATCACCCGATACAATTATCCAATTCTATTTTTCCAAATTACGTTTTGTTTTCTTAGTTTGGTTTCCCCCCAAAAAATCAAAAATGTATTTATTTATTTATTAAATGTGTTTGTGTACAAGAACTTACACGATCGGCACTTTTTAAAGGGGAATTCCAGTGGTTTGTCCTTACCTAATAAGCCCCTAGGGCATCGTGCACAGGCATTAGACACACAAAAAGTGGCTACTGTAGGGTGAGTAGGTCCAAATATCAGTTTTCTCAAAGCTTCTTCTTTTGATTCGTAGAGGGGCGCCATTTTTACTGCAGTTTATATTTATTTGCTGACACCAGATGGCCACGCATCGCTAACCAAACGGAAGTAGTTGTCTGAGATCATGCGCCAAGACCCGGCATGTGGCCGGGGGATACATGTTTTGTACGTTTTTATTGACTCGTTTGGGGGGAAAAGGGGTAAACAAGAACAAGGGGTTGGACGTGCGAATAATTGGTGTTCTTGTTTACATTGTTCCTGTATACATTAACAATCCTCCTTCGAACTCGATCTGGTTTCTTCTTGCTGAACTGCAGCTCGGTTGGGCCCAAAGAGAAATTCTGGTATTGCTGACATTTTAGCATGGACGGTTTGGTTGACGGCCTACTATTAAAATATCCAAACGTCAAACCGTAAGTGAAACGGCGGGATCTCGCTATATCTCGTGGCTGCGTGCCATGTCTTGGCACATGCTCTCAGACAACTACTTCCGGCTGGTTAGCTAGCTATCTGCGGCCGTCTGGTGTCAACAAGTAGTTATAAAATGCAACACAAATGGCGTCGCTCTACGAATCAAAATAAGAAGCTTTGAGAAAAGTGATATTAGAACCTATTAAATTTATAGTTGCCACTTTTTATGTATGTGGAATACGCCCTTGGGATTAATTTAATAGGTAAGTATAAACCACTGGAATTCCTCTTTAACAGAAGCGTATAGCTAGCAAGTAAGCACTCGTTAGTAAAAAGAAACTATGTGTTTCAACTGTTTCTATATTAACAGTATAGTTATTTCGGCTGTTTCTGTAGAAGCAATTGGAGTGCCTATCGTACGTTGTCTGGGGTAGACTTTATGTTTACGGTAATGCATCCGTGAAATGCAGTTGAACTCAATGACCCGGTTCTGTTTTGTTAGTCGGTAAGTGGAGTTGATCCTCGTGGCCATTCACTCTGTCGGTTGGCAATTTCCTATCTCGTGAAACAGCTTTTGGGGATAACCAACATAAACACGCCTGTGGGCTTATTGCTTCCTCCAAAATCACTGAACAAATACAATATCAGCAAGGAAGCGATGTTTTTGTGTGGAAAACGTCAGCCCTACAGTGTATCTGTGTAGAGATAAATTGGAAATAAAAGTAAATTGCCTATTTATTTAGTGTATTTGTGTTTTACTTTCGATGTGGTATTATATTTAACGTTTTACGTTTGCTGCATGAAGCACTAGTATGTGGGGTGTCATTCCAGTTTGTAAAACTAGCAACTGTGTATAAAGTTATTTCGTGCACAAAATATAATTGCAGAGTGTGAGGGGAATGGTAAGACTGATGATCAGCTAGGGGGGGGGGGGGATTTCGTGCACAAAATATAATTGCAGAGTGTGAGGGGAGTGGTAAGACTGATGATCAGCTAGGGGGGGGGGGATTGAGACTTAATAGCGCGTCGACAGCTAGGTCATTAGCGCCAACCTCAGTCACAGTGCCAACCCCAGGCCAGGCTTCTTCTTTGAAACATTTCCATAAAATTATAGGCACAAACTTTTCCAACACTCCTAATGAAGCATAGACACCAAAATCGTCAATATTTAGACCTTCGATACTACAGGACAAAATTTCGATTTAACATTACCTTAATATTTAAACTTTTCACCCCTATATTAAACCCTGCCTACCAGCTGCAAGGTTGGTCATAAACAAAGGAAGGGTCCTCATTCGTAAAACCCCCGCAACGTTTGGAAGAATTCAAGTCCCACGTGGATAGTGCAAGTGGGTATTACTAAGTAAAAATTGCTGAATGCCTGCAGAACAATCCAAAAAATCGAACTGGTTTTGTAAGAGCCACTTACTCATGACTGGGTAGTTTTGGGTGAAATTACAAGCCCTATTCTTGTGATTGTTTCTCAGTGTAGACAATTTTCTTTCAATTTGTTATGTGTACGGTATCTTTAGAGTAAACTACGCTCACTCCGAGCGTAGTGTTCGGGGGCTGAGCCCTGCCTGTAAGCTAGCGTGTTCTAAAGAAATCGGCATGAATTTGAAGCGTTTTCAAGCGGCAACTTTATAATCCGACTCTGCTTCTGTTCCATTAGGATGGTTCGCTCTTCAACGTCGTAAAGCATCGTGTTGTTCTTTCTTTCATTTTGTTCCGTGATATGAAGATTAACTAAATGTATTGATTTCTTTTGCTGTATTGATTTTATTGCGTGCGTGGCAGCATTGTCAGTCAAACCCAAAATAATAACCTTTTTTTTTTTTTTACTTTGTCTTTTTAGGTAAGTGACCTTGGGTGAAACTGTGCTACTGAAATGATGTTCATGATCGATCATTGAAGAGAAGGTAGGAAGGAGGTTTAATTTACTTCGCCTTGCTATTATTGGTTTGTGAAACACAACACATTAAGCTAGAGAATGAATAAAAAGACTTCGGTCCCACCAAGGATTCGAATCTAGGCACTCCCACTTGCATTTGGGACCTTTCAAGTATTACGTCATCAAGAGGGAGGGGTAGGAGGGGGTTCGGCGTCTGGTGACGATTGCTGACGAGTGGGGGGGGGGGGGCGTGGCCAGTTGACGACGTAAGCACCGCTACCCCAGTAAAACAAAATTGTAAAGGGTGGAAATACGAAAAATAAAAATAAAGTCCACAGAAAACAGTGGATGTACAAGGAGAACACCCCTTCTGGGGGGGGGGGGTAAAGTTAGAAATTACGTAATGCTGGAGGGGGGGGGGGTTGAGCAATTGATGATGAGGTGGGGAGGGGTGGTTGAAAATGGCCAATTTCTCGATGACGTAATACTTGAACGGTCCCTTTCGGATGGGTTAATCATATATAGGCAAACGGGAAAGCTTCTTGGATTCACGCTACAATCAGCGAAACACGCTGAAAACACAATCACAACTAAAGAAAAGAAGCAACATACTTCTTACAGTACGGTTTTTATTGTGGGGGTATTCGATCTCTTTATTTGTGTTTGTGAACTTTTGGGTGATCCCTGAAAAAAGATGGAGTGCAAAACCAGTTAGCAGTGATATCAAGTTAGCATAGGTGGATATATACTTTGTATAAAACAGCGACAATGACGCCATATTGGCTAGGAGGCTAGCATTTGGAGAGAGAGCTAGAAGATGCACTAGATTAAAATGGAGGTAAATACAGCAAACTTCTAAATAAAGAAGAAATCACAAGGTAAAGGGTAAACGAAGCCGGCTGCTTGATTCGTTTACCCTTTACCTTGTGATTTCTTCTTTATTTACTACTTGCATTATTTCTAGCGTGGAGGCCAAGAAGCAATGTTGCTTTCCCTCCTTGTATGAATGTTTGTCAGCTCTATGTCACCACTGATAACGATTGAACAGCTACTTAGCTCGGCTGGAGCCTGTAGCCAGGACCCGCCCTGGTAGCGCAGTGGTTAGAGTGCTCGGCGAGTAAACAGGAAGTCCTGGGTTCGAGTCCCAGTCGGGGCAGTTGTCTTTTCTTGCTTTCTCAGATTATTGTATCGCGTATCCTCACAAGGCCAATGAGCAAACTTCTAGTCAAGCCTGTGCGTTGAGAGCAGACTTCTTAGGCCTAAAAAAAACTGTTTTTTTTTTCTCCTATCCCTCATGCTGTGAGGTTGTATAATCGGAAAAGAAGAGATTTCACTTGCTAAAAATGTAAGCCTTACATGACCAATTCTTTTGAACTACGTCTCAATGGCATAATTCTTGCGGATTGGCCATGTGCGGGATATCGCCCATCATGTGATAAATCCGATACAGTTCGCCAGGGGTGGTATAACTATTACTTAACTTTACTGGTAGGAAGGCCGCAAGACCATAAGTAGAATTGCGCACGCCATCCTTACACAAGTCAGTGAAATCACTGCACTGTGCCTTTAAAACCCAATATCGTGAATTCAAGAAACCCCAGCCAGCACAAGGACCTTAGTTCTTCTTGAATGGCTCGTCCCCGAGCGGCTGGCAGCATGGTTGCAATCCGGCGAGCGTGCAAGCAAGCCGTACTCGTTTCTTCTCCCACGAGAATTGCTCTCCGATGGGTGATACACGGGTTGAGACTCGCGTGCAGCCTGGTGCGTGTCTGCAAGCATCTTGAGCTGCATGCTGGACCAGGCTTTGGCTTAAAGTTCATGCCCGGAGGCGCTCGCCAAAGGACCAACGGTTGTCGCGGAGCAGGATTATTGGCTGTCCCTCTTTCAGCCATACCCCCTCCTCTCTTCTCTTCTTAGACCTCTTCCCTTTTCTATTCCCCTTTTCTTTTCTTCCCCTTTGCGCAGATCAGCTCAAGTTCGACCGGCTGTTCAGGACAGAAATTACACGCGCTTTCATGCCCCAGCTGCCAAGTGCCCCTAGAAGGGGCTGGTGACCAATTTTCTTTTCGATTTTGCGGTGTAGGTCAGGGTGGGCGAGAAGAAAACTCTTGTGTGTGTGTGTGTTAGATGGGCACGGAGGATCGCCATTGTTTTAACCCCCCCCCCACGCTCCAATATTATATTTGCACCCTTTTTTGTTGTGTTTTGGTCAAGTTTTTGGACGTTATAGTGGTCCCGAAATCCTTCCCTTCCTCAACCTTTAGGGTTTAGAGCATCGTGTGTGTGTGTTTTTCTTTTTTTTGTGTGTGTTAGTCTTTTCATCTCTTCTGTTGGCATCAGTCGGTATTGAAACTTTTTTGAAAGAGATATTGCAATTCTCATTTTTCCCGAGGATACTCGTAAACGAAGACTCCCCAGCCGACGTAGGAGATTGACTAGCGGATGTTGCTATATGGTCTTTCCTGATGAGGAATTTAAATATTAGCTTTGGCAAGGAAAGAATGCAGTATCGCAAGGTCTGAGCCCTCTCAGCCCGCTGGAATTTTAGGGAAAAAATTGCGCAGTGCAATTTGAAAACTCAATAAGCCCACAAACTCGGTGCTATATGCAGCCCTGGTGTATCTGGGTTGCTTTATGGAAGATGCAGTCAGATTCTGTAGTCTTTTTCAGGTTTGCAGTAAACCTTTGTGGACGGCAAAAATGTGGTTAGAACAGTTCATAAGGATAAAAAGGTATGAGAGAATAAACTAGAAGGAAAAGCCAGATGGCTCGAAAAGTGATAAATTCCCACCCAGTTTATTACTTATTTTCACGCTTTGATTGCGTTCCTGTTCACCTGGTGTGTGACGCGGCCAATAGAGCAGCGTCGTGACGTCATATGGCTACAAGAGAGATATCTGCAAGGGGCACTAGATTGAAATGGTGGGTTAAACAACGGTACTTTTAGTCAAGCCAGTGCATTTAGAGTGGATTTCGTTGGCTTAAAAATCGTTGTTTTCTCCAATCCCTTATGCTGCTTAGGCTGTAATTGGAAAATTAAGATTCCACTTGCTTAAAAATGTCAGCAACTACCAACAAATCGAACAAAAACCGTGCGTTTTAGGCCTAAGAAATCCAGTCTAATAGCATTGGCTTCAGTAAGACGCTCTTCTTTTCCCCCACCAGTGCACCTTGCAGCTAAAACTGGCTCCACCATAGAGTTATATGCAATAATACTACGTCGTGTCACTACCCTATAAGCGTCCCTCCAGTGCAAATTGGAAGTGTCTGATTACATGTACGTGTGTGCGTTGAAATGCTGCATACGGACTTTTCCTTTTGTCCGTGTCAGTATGGCTGGGCGGTAGGACTTCGAAGCGGTGGATTCGTGTAAATGTGGAGTATCTGAATACTATTTCGTGGATCATGAGA
Source organism: Lithobius niger (assembly GCA_023313725.1). NCBI lineage: Eukaryota > Metazoa > Arthropoda > Chilopoda > Lithobiomorpha > Lithobiidae > Lithobius > Lithobius niger. The sequence continues at coordinate 42,340 of JAHWFP010250518.1, forward strand.
GCAGGAAATACAACGGGTCTTAGTTGTACAGTGCGTTTCTGAAAAATGTCAAATTTTTCTCCCCACTTCGAGGATTTTTCTAGGTCAGAACAGCAATTTGGCAAAATAAGACTGCACCTTTTCAACCCTTTTGTCGAACTCCGCAGTTCTGTGAATAATATCATGGGTACTGAACCTCTAGAACAGCATTTTGACACGAAGTGGTGAAATTAGGGCGAAAGAATAGGTGGGGGCACGGATCTCCCCCCCCCCCCCAACCTCCCTCATGCACCCTCAACTAAACATCGGAGTCCGGTAGTAAATGACCTGGTCGAAGATATAGGAGGCGGAACAAAACTACCAAATATGGGGGTAAACAGAATCATATCAAAAAACAAAACTGGTGAAAAGGGCCGCCAAGTTCCGAATGGTTCGGCCCTTCAAAGGACAACATATCAACACACCAAAACATTTGCCAAGTTAATCGCACCGAATAATACTTCGAACGTTAAATGAACACTAGAACATTGCTACTTTCGGTAGCAATATTCAAACTTTCATTTAACGTCCAAAGTATTATTCGGTGCGATTAAGTTGGCGAATGTTTTGGCGTGTTGATATCACTCCTTTGAAGGGCCGAACCATTCGGAACTTGGCGGCCTTTTTTACCAGTTTTGGTTTTTGGTATGATATGATATCACTCCTTTTTTTTTTTAAATTGTGTATTAGACTCAACTTCACTACCGTGCAGATGGCATTTAA
>JAHWFP010250518.1:53013-76348 GCA_023313725.1 Lithobius niger
CCCCCCCCCCCCCCCAATTCTTTAGGCCAGTACGGTAGAGAAGTTCAGGGACCGTTGTTTGATTTTAGGGAGCACGAACTCGGCACGAATACCAAACTGCCCCACGACGATGAGAGGACTTTTGTGATAGATGTGGCAGTAATACAGAAAAAAATAAATAAAAGCTGTGATTGTTGAGGTCACTTGTTAATTAAACAATGCTTCGGCTGGAATTTTAATTATCCGTATTAATGTTGATGGCTAAAGCCTGATGGGAAACACTTGTTTCTTAATCCACCGTTTTCGAAACGACGTAAATATCTTAAGGGTCCCACAAAAACAATACCGTTTAGCATCATGGTAGGTAGACGTAATACATTGCGCAACGCAACTCAACGAATTCGTAAAACTCTCACGCACATGCGCATAAAAGTACGCATAAAATCAAAAGCTCCGGTGACGTCATGTGGCGGGAAAAAAAGATGAACTCGGGAATGACCATCCTTACCTAATACTATCGTTCCACTCGACCTTGGTATAGGTTGTACAATTTCTTGTTGCCTATCTGAACAAATAATCCCCCCGAAAGTTGCCGCCCCCCCCCCCCAAGGTCGAGGCTTAACGAAAGCCACATTGCTAGTCTACAGTTTAGGCTTGTGCTGCATTGCAGATTTTGAATTTGGTTGAATTGTCACTATAGCCTGTAGTTGACTGTTCATGTGCTTTCACAAACTGACCACAATTACCCAGAGGGCATGCTGCAATGCATTACGGGAAATGCTTTCATTTGATGTATCACTGGTTTGTGGCAGGATTGCCCTCGGTAGTTTGTTCAACAGTTGAATCCTTGTTCAGTGGCGTAACTAGGGTTTTGTACTGACGGCGCAACACTAGACTATTTAACCGAATGGTGTGGAGGGAGAACTGAATAAAGAGCCCTGGAAGCTGATGCATTTTTGCTATTTTCCGGCATTTTCTGGCCTTGTAAAGTGCCGTTGGAAACATTTTTATAAAATCAGTTTTGCTGACTGCATTATTTACACGCATAAAAAAATGTGTAATGTAAATCTTTCAGTTTTTCATACTAGATACTTATTTTTTAAACACTGATATACCTTGTTAGAAATGTTGGGAATTTTAAGCAAATTATGGAGTTGGTAATTCTTACTGTTTTATCTTTACTGATTTTTGTATTTCTCCATTTGTTACCTGGTTAATTTAGTGATTTAAAGGAGAAACAGTAGAAGTACAAATGAGCTAAGATGAAAGTTGCGTCTTTAAACTCAAAATGCAGCCATCTGACTGGTAAATAATTTTTCAGCTATGGAAAAAGTGACTTGGCCAATTTGCCGAATCAGCTTTCAAAATCTCACAGAGGGGACGAATCGCCCCTTAGCCTCTCCCCCCCCCCCCCCACTAGTTACGCCACTGTCCTTGTTGCAGTAATTTTGACGCAATGCTTCAACGATAAACGATTGTACAACTAAGTGAAATACGAGTCACCTTACTTTAAACTGTCTCCGTAATTTCGTTGCCTGGTAACGCTCATATCAGTAACTGAAAAGCACGTGACTTGTACACCTCCCTACTTTTTCGCCATCATTTTACTAGCTCATTCCTGTCCATACCGTCATTCAAATTGTAGGTCTCTACAGAAATGGTATTAAAAATTTTAAATTCTTGTACCTTTTCAAATTATTTCAAGAACTGTGTAAAATACCTCTCCAACGGCTTTTAATTTAACGGGAGTGTTAAAAAAAAGGAATATTATTGTAATACTAGCTGTGCCCCCGGCGTAACATACGCCGGTCTCGCCAGTTCCCGCATACCTGAGCGAAATACTGTAGTGGGCAGTATGGAATAAAAAGGGCGCCGACTGCCCCTGCGGCCTTCCCACTTACATTCTGCCATAGTCTGGTCAGATTTCCCCCATTCCTCCAGTGGTAACCCCTTTCCCGTCCCGCCCCGCCCCCCCCCCCCCCCCCCCGTACCCGGATTCCCCTATTGTGTGGTCTGAATATCCCCATCCCTGCTACCCCTCCCTTGGAACCCCTGCGTGCATAATAATAATGAATTTGCTTGCCCAATCTAAGCGTATTATATATATAGACGCAAGTCTGAACGCCTTACTTGCTTGACCATTTTCGAAAAATGTATATATTTTTCTCTTCGAATGCCATTTTGTAAGGAATGTTGTTCGTGGATCGTTGTATAATAGTGTTCAGGTTTTTCTTGAGTCTTCCATAGTTTCTTTAGGGAATTCCTTTGCCAGTCCTAAATTATGTGTTTATCTGCCATAGTTTAATGGGTGACGCGACGATAAAACATGTTCCGTGCCACACGGAGCAAAGCCGTTTTTCTGGTGATTCGTAACAATGGTGAACGTATAATTAATTACCTATGTTAGTTCGTTTACACGAGAATTGCTTAATCAAACGTAGGTTACTACTAGCAATCTCCAATGAATTTTATGAATTCACGGTATTATAATTCTCCTGAAACCAGCGAGAAATGTTTTCTTGTTTTACTGTTTACGGCCCTTCCTGTCCTCAAAGATGCATGGCATAAGAGTCAGTGACGGCCATTTTGTCCTCCCTGTCTTGGTCTTTTGGATAACTGCAAGGTTCTCGCCAACTAGATCGTCACATCGATAATTTGCATTGCATCGTATTGCATTCTGGAAGACTCAAGAAAATCTGTGCTGGGTGTAATAGAGCGGCGACTATAACGCCATATTGGCTACGAGCTAGCATCGGCGAGATAGCTACAAGGGGCACTAGATTAAAATGCAGGTAAAAATTATACGGCACTTATAGTCAATGCAGTGCTTTGAGAGTAGATTTCTTATGCTTAAAAAAAATGTTTTTCTTTAATCCCTTATGCTGCGAGGTTGTAATCGGAAAAGAAAAGATTCCCCTTCCTAAAAATTTCAGCAACTGCCAACAAATCGACAAAATTCGTGCATTTTAGGCCTAAGAAAACAGCTCTAACAGCATTGGCTTCAGTAAGACGCCCTTCTTTTCCCTCTCCAGTGCCCCTTGCAGCTAGCCCAGTTACTGGCTCCGGCATAGAGTTATACTATAATAACTAGACGAAGTTATTATACGCACGGCTGGTGTTAGATGCACCATTTCCAATATTCTGGATGTTTCACCAAATTAAGTTTCTTCACTCCCATTTTAGCGCACACTGGCTAAGCAACGCTTTCACGGCTTTAGGTTTCTTCAATCTAATTTTTGCGCACACTGGCTGACAAACGCTGATTTTCGTTCGCTTTGCTCACTCAATCAGCGCGTCCCATGGTTCAAATCACTGGATCCACCTTTTTAAAAATTGGCATGCTCAAGTATCGTTCCGGGCACAACGCAGCCCGGACCCGTTTTTCCGTTTTGCCGTTTGCCCAGAGCTCCGCTCTGAAAGCCTTCATCTGCGAATTAAATAAGCCATAACATCGTTTCCAGCTGCCAATTTCGACTTGATTTAATCAGAGCTATGGCCCAAAGCCTTACTACACAAAAAAATCTATGACTACACAAAAACTCCTTACACCTCTACTTACACCTTTACACCTTACACCTTACATTTAGCGCTCTGTTCCACACACCACCACTTCTGACTTGCGGCACGATCATTATATATAACATAATAACAATTTGTCACGATAGCGACAGGTCTGGCAAGGACCCTAGGACCGCTAACAGCCAGCCTCAATTAAAAACAAAAGACAATCACAAATAATGATACAGATTGGCCAAGGGAAGGTGAGGGGATTAGGTATTGGGACACGAATGCCTTACCGCCAAGGTTAGACCTGCCGGTAAGGTTTGGCCCCCGATGGCATCGCCAAACGTGTTGGACACGGGAGGTGCAGGATCGGCCCAAGTAAAAGAAAAATAAAATCCAGATGAACAAATGAGACCGTTAAAAAGCAACGTTGTATAATACAAAGTATGGCTATGATAGTACTAAAAACAAAAGCTTCCCCAAAATGGGAATTGTCACCAGCTAAAAAGGAATAAATAAATAAATAAAAACACTTTGTTGCAATAGCAACGGATCAGGCAAGGACCAAGCGTCACTAACAGGCAGCCAAGGTTTCATGGGACGAGAGCAGACTTACAAAAGGCGGAATCATCTGCAAGATTACATGTTTAACTCGGAGGATAAGACCGACGCATAAAAATCTCTAGATTAAACGAGCTGAGGCGACTCCGAAATGTATGAACTGTCCGCGAGGTGACAATTTCGTCTGGTAAAGAATTCCAAATCCTAACCACACGCAACGCGAAAAAATTACGTCTACAATCTAAATGTGATGTTTGCACCATAAGTTTCAGGGAATTACCTCTAGTCCGATTTAACTCCGACAGGTCAAAAAGAGGCACATCCACCCCAACTACACCATGAATAATGTTATATATGTTTCACACTGCACACCTCACGGTGCCACTACCTCACCGGTACCACCACGGTGGTACAGGGAACGGCTTGCCTTCTGTCTCCCATTTAGGGAAAGTTCCAGCAAGCCTCTCCACTTCGGCAACCACAGCACCACTTGTTACCCATCAACAATCAACGGTTTGGACGATAGTTTTCAGTCTTTAGCACGTGCACCAGGAATTGTTAGGCTCCGTAGCAAAGACATTACACGTGAACGAAAACAATGAGAAGCAATTAAAGTGATTGTCCGGTTTTTACCTTTTTTCTTATCGGCTCTTTTCTTATCAGCTCAGCCGGGATCCAGAATTATTATGTAGATATGACGTCATTGTTAATGTTTTATTCTGTTGATGATGAATTTTTTTGAACATGCTTGCCTTCACGTAGGATTCCGTCTGCCGTTAAGTTTGCATCATTTTCAACCATATGTACATTTTGCAAACGCTGTCGTTTTCGTGTTTTGTTTTTTTTTCTGTCGTTTAAGACGGTTGCTACCTTCACGCTGACGTGTAAACGAAATTTGTTTCACAAGATATAGAGGAAATTTGGGGATGGTCTTGTAAATGTCATCGGCCCTGGAAAACAAATAATCCGAGTTGTAATTCCGCCATATTTGGTTCATTCCGTGCAGCGTTGATGCCACTGACCAAAGGCAGTTGACCCCGTTGAGAAAATTATTAGCCCATTGGCAAATAAACCGTTCGTGTGGAAACATTATCTAGAATTTATTGGGTTTCGATTCTTGATCGCTTCCGCAGTTTGGTGATATGACGTGCGTAAAGCTGATGGTAGCCACTGCTGGAATACAGAAATTGAAATAGTTCTATTGCACTGCGATTTGAATTAGAGCTTTCCGAGTGTAATGGTGCTATACAGTCCCTATTTTTTTCACTCGACGACAAAACAAAGACTCCGGAGGTTTAGTTTCATGAATTTCAAGCAGAAGAGCAATCAAGGTACGTGCGTATTGTACTGTATGATACGCTACGGCGTTTTCAATTGTCATTAAAAATGTGTTAAACGATCCTCTGAAGTAGCAGTAAATCGTCCGAAGTCTTCAAGAATAGTCACCATTACCGTAAAATAATGTTCGTTTAGCGCTGCAACACCGGTAAATCTAATAATGAGACGATATCAAGTTTTTGTGAATCTCGCATACACTAATCAATGCTACGATTGGGGTTTTTCGTTCTTCGTGTTTTCAGTTCAGCGCAACGCTTGGACGACGCGTCTAGCATGCTACGTGAAATCGAGCGTTAAGTCTTTTAAATATAGGTAGGTAGTCTTGCTACGACTGTGCCCTGTTTCATTTAAAATGATGGCATTGTGAAGTACTTAACAAACTTGTTTTTTGGGGGGAGCAAACTTCTGACAATAACGATCTTGAGTGTTACTGTTTTGAATCGGTGTCAAGATCATGCCCTTCTGAACGTTTTTGATAAAATCTACTAATTTTTAAAGATGCGCTTACTTTTTTTATTACAGTTTTTCCAAAAAGTGGATTTGTACAAAACGGCAATACTTTGCTGATTACAATATCGTATGTATCGTTATGCTGACGTTGATACGAAATCAACTACCATGTATGGATTCTTTACCTTTTAATTATCTTACTACTGAAGATGGATATGTGAAAAACAGCGACATTTCTGAGGTTGATTATGTATCACGTGTATCGTTGTGATGACATTGATTATAAAATCCACTATCGTGAACAGTGGATCCATGCAAAATATGACACTGCTGGCGTTGGTTATGTATCTATATGCAGCTGTTGATTAAAAAACCCTCTATCTTGCATGGATTTGTTACCTTTTATGTAGCTACTACTGAAAATGGAATATATTTTGGTGTGTTTAAATGTTTGAACGACTTTCACTTTATCTGGGATTAATTATTTAAAAAAAGCAAACAATTTTTGTGTTACATCCTTTCGTATTAATTTCAGTGTACACGTCTACCTTCTTCAGTTCAAACAAGTTTGCATAAGATGTTTTGGTCTACATTAGCCCACCTTCTTCAACCTGTGTAACTAAAGACGGTGTACGAACAACTAGATGGAATATTTGCATTCCCAAAGCCACAAATCCACGGATTCGTTCCGCCGCTGCGAAGCGCAAACGTATAAGACGGGGCAGTGACCAAATAAGCTGATGAGCTCCTTTTTAAAATCCGTTAAAGTTTCTGCAAACAAAAATGCTATTTTCAGGCTTACTTTGTTTTGTGTGCTTAGAGGGCAGGCACTGCACTGTTCATGTGAGGATGTGGGTGCTTCATTTGTTTTCTCCATCCTATAATATTACAAAGCATCTCCTTAAAGCAGATACGATGCATGTCATTGGCATTACACGCCGTCTATGAATCTGACTGGCATGACTAACGTGAATGCTTGTCAAGATGATGCACACCTTTGGACGTAAAGAAATGATCGGTTTTGTTATACTGGGCCTTTAAACAATGCCATTAAACAATGCTGTTCTTTGGCATCAAGAATGGAGAATTCCTTCCGCCTTCAGTGACGTATGTTCTTATTTACAACAATGAAAAAGTTTGCATTTTTGTCGACCTACTTGAACCTCGATACAGTGCGATCATTTTTTATGCCCAAAGGTGTACATTTTCCATTTACGTACTGACTTTGTTACGGGAGGAGCATATTCCTATGGAAAGCAAGCGTTATATCACGAAGGCACAAGTTTGGGGGGCAAACAGGAAGAAACGTACGTTGTTACTACGGTCGCTCGTTGGGATACACGTCAAGTTTTCTACAGGCACGAAACTTTCTTGAAACCGGAACTTCGGTGTTCCAACACTCCGGAAAAGACACACTACAACCTAGGACAATATATGTTAACAGCGCCCGCGCCAGTGGTTACCTTGTTCCGGGTTCATAAAAATGTTTTGTGTGTAGAAAAAAGTTGTTGTGTGTCCCAATGAGCCACCGTACGTTGCGATCACACAGCTTCAAAATGGCCAGCAAACGCACTAAGGAGAGCGAGGGAGAGCCAATTTCGTGAAGGTGAATTGTGTTAGCTAACATTTGCCATATGCGGTTTGTAAAAATACCACGAATTGTTTTGACACTTTGCGACAGCGCAGTCTTCTTGGGGCAATCCACTGTGGGTCGGCTTAAGCTACGATTACCAGCACCATATTGTCTGTGCTTCTGCGGTCCTTGTCTAGCGGTGAGCGCTATTTGCACTAGTAACTCTTCTGTGACGTTACGTTGCGACTGTAAGAGTTACTACCCCCTGCTAAACTTCTCCGGACAGATTAGCTCTCATCACAGTTGTTCTTAAACACACGGTGGATTTCCCGATTCCTCAGCATGACGTCACTAATGATTATTAAAGAAAAACCAAGCAGTGCTACAAAATAAAAAGACGAACAACGTTTTGAAAATTATCAATTTTCGCCAACAGGTTTATGAATTAAAATTTTACGGCCACCACTTTAGCCATCATGTGCCGCTCAGTCAGCCACCACTATACCTGACGGAGCAACATGTTATGCGGCTACCGATATCGATAATGTTAGACCTACATGTTTTGGATGGTGGACCCCATTGAATGGTATGGTACTTTTTACAAATTGAATTGGTGCTACATTTTACATTGTTTTTAATGAACTAATACTTAAATAGGCCGAGAGATACTAAGTTCAATAAAAACTGCCTTCGTAAGAGAAACCCAGATGTTAGTTTTTCAAAATACAACATTTATTGTGAGGGAATAACAAATGACCCAATACAGTGCCCAATGTACTGTGACCAGTTGAAATTTGTTTTGAAAATTCGAATAAATGTCCTGAAATTTGATCTAACATGATATCTTTTTTTTTTTTTTTTTATATATATATACCGACTTCTACCACTGTATTTTACTTGCACGAAAATGTGCATTGAACAGTTATGGGCCAAAATATCTAAAACGCTATTTTTGGCCATTTTCAATGTCAAACTATGCCCAAAATTTTTAACAAAAATTAACAAAAATTAAATTCTTTGTGCTTCTGGTGTGTTTGTCGATGGTTCTTGAAAGAATGAAACGGGATCATGTGAAAATTGAACTTTAAACCTGCCAAATAATAATTTTTCATTTTTCACTATTTCGCCTATGTTAAACAATGCTAAACTTGAAGCCCCTGGTGGCACCTCAAGAAATCACCCCAGACTGATGAAATTTTTTATGTGTGATAAAAGGGCTTGCGCTTTTGTAAAAAAAAAAAGTTGTACGTGAACTTTCTGACGCCCTGTCTTTGACTACTGTTCACAAGTTTGTCGCCATTGTTATTCCTTTCACCTTGACAAACTTGAAAAGTGCCAGCATAGACTCCTCAAATGGTGTCCAGCTGTTCGTGAGGTTACTTACTCCGATCGTCTTCAGCGCCTCCATCTGCCTTCTATACAAGAAAGATTTGATAGGGAAGACCCTATTCTTACCTACCAACTTCTTCATGGACTTCTCGATATTGCTTATTCAATTTTTTCTTCTACAGACCTAACAGTACTCGAGGGCATTACTTCATATTGCGGGAAAATTTATTCCGGCTCAATATTAGACAACGATTTTTTCTGTGAGCGGTTGGTAAACCTACTGAATTCTCGGACGGTTTCTGTTGTTTGAGCACCCAACATCTCATGCTTTCAGGCCCGCCTTGATGCGTGGAGGGACTAATCCCCTCGGTTTCTTTTTGGGGGAAGTGGGGGGGGGGGGGGGAGACGCCATCTTTCTATTTTATCTTATCTCATCTTTATCTGTGGTGAGAGGGGTGCAAATTTGGGTTTGCAAGGGGGCGCAGCCGTATAGTTACGCCACATGTAAGGGCCTGAATGACATGTAAGGACCGTTTGCAGGAGTTCTTCTTTGCAGCAGTACGTCTTTCGTTTCCCCTCCTCTGTTCCGATATATTCAGTTTTATTTTTTTCTCTAGTAGCTCCACATTTGTTACTTCAACGTGTGGAATTCCCGAAAGGCTCAATGTTTTAAGTTTCAGGTGACGAGTGCTGGCACGCACCCATCAACCACTCGACACTCTCCAGCCACCATTGCTGCATTTCCCTACAAAACAGAGCAGCCGAGTTTCAAAATCCGACGCAACATTTATGTAAATAAAAGCACCATTTGAGTCACTTTACTTTCCATGTTCGTGGACGGACCGTTACTCACGCGCATAAACAAGGGTTGCGCTAGTCGGGGTGGGGACGGGAAGAGGGGGAGGGGGGGGGGGGAAGAAGGGTTGAGAGTGGCGTGGGGTGGGGTAGCATGTCATGACGCGTGTGTGGCAGTTGGGCTGTCATCTCTCCTTGGCTCCCTCCCATCCATTCCAGCAGCCAGCAGAAACCCTTGAAAGCAAATATGGTTGGCCTCATTTGTACCGGGTCGACTGTGAGGGCGAAACAGGGGAACAAGGTCGGGCCAGCAGCCAGGCAGCTCGCGAATTCATTTTCTTTTGTTAAGCCTCGTCTTGGCATTCCCATCAGTGGTAAAACCGTCGCGATCCATGGTGCTGGCACTCTGGGAACGAGGATAGGAAGGTAGGCAGGGTTCCCACTCTCGTCCCAGAGACCCTCTCGGCTCATCTGCAGTCATCGATCCGAACTTGTGTGCGCCGTCTAGCGTTCCTACCTGCCCGCCTACCTATCCTACGGTTCCTCTCGACCCTTCCTTAGCGGCGCAAGATGAGATGCTGACAGCGGCGAAGAACTATTTTCGCCCACTTCCCAATTTTGGGGACATTTTTCCACTCGTATTTTAGCATTAGGCCTGTCAGATAACCTTCGGAAGGATGGCCATTACGTCAGGAACATGTTTTAGTTCCACAGTCGAGCCATGTTCGGGGAATAGTGCTCACACCTTTGAAAAACGCTTTTCTGGTCCGTTCTTATATTTGCGGAAAAGTTGGAAAAGAGGATTGAGTTTGTATAACAACCTTCTTTACGACGGGATGTTTTACGTTCCCATGTTCCCTTCACTAGGTCGTGAAAGTTGGCTATTTTTAAAGTAGCTGGATTGGTAGAAAAACATGCTGTTATAGTAGTGTTGGCTGCCATGACACAACCTCAGTTGCTTAAACAGTGTCACCCTTCCACTGGTGTAGTTGACTTTTTGTTTGAAATTGGTAAACAGCGGATAACGAGTTTATTGAAATCGGCATATCAAGCGGATGTTTCACGTTCTCGGATGAAGGGTACGCCGCTGTTTTGGTTCACCGGCTAGTTTTTGGTTGCTGAACATGTCACGTGGCATAACATTAGAAGACGCGCCAAGTGAATGTAATTCTTATAACATGATGAAATGGCGTGGCGTCTCCCCAAAGGTACAAGCCCTACCACTGAGCCATACTGGCACGGCCGTGTCAATATAATTCAGCGGTAGGACTTGCGCCTTTGGTTGTAAAGGTCGTGGGTTCCATTCCCCGCTCAGGCAGTCTAACATTTAATTCCGAAAGGAAACATAAATAGATTTGCATCCGTATTTATTGAACTCTTCTCCAGCCGATTTGGCTATTCGTCCTGTTTGACCTACTTTAAAGGTATTTCGTGACAATAATTATTATCTTTCAGATTCAATTCACGCATCATTTTACAATTTGTTGCGTGTGTCGTGAAAGCTGACTTAAAGTAATTTAAAGGCTCCCTAAACAAAGAGCGATGCAGCGTCAGCTTTCTAAATTCTTGTGCAGTTAACAAAAGCTTTGCTGAGCGCAGCCCATATTTAAAAAAAAAAGGAAAAGCGGTGTGTGCTTTGGCATTCTCCCACTAATATCGTGTCCCGATCGACATTTTCTTCGAGGAGTCTGTTAAGAACACTGCGATCAGATAATTAAAAAGCGTAACATCATCTTAGACATTACGGTATCTTAGCGAACCAATAAAGAAGGATCAAGGTGACTCACGGACTGATACACTGATTTTTCATTAGCTGGCGTGTGCTGCATAAATTAAAACAAGTCGAGCGATCAAGGTTGCAGGGTTTGAGTTTGAAAGGAGGCGAGACCCAGCTTGTTGACGCGCTCGTACCATGATTGCTATGACGTGATCGCAACAGCGGTTTTGCGTCAGGTTGCAAACGCCATTTTACGGCGTCATATGATTTTGGTAGTAGCTTTAAAGTGTCCGCGACCTATCTTGAGTTCACCACAGAACGAACACAGATAATCGATTGTACGTTTTTGGCAGCAGAGTGCCTTGTTGATATCCAAGATGGTTACAAAAACAATGGCGGCCGTCGATTAAAGCCGCCCTCTCCAGGAAGACTTAGTCGCTCGTAAAATACTTCCAGGACTCAAGATACGCCGCGCACACAATAAAGGCACATGCGTCCCTGTTGGCTTTCGTCTATGACTCAGTTTTGCGACATTAGTTCAAACGTGTATGTAAATGTTGCCAACACTGTCATTTTCTTGTTTTTTTTTCTTTCGAGTGAGATGATTTTGCGACATTAACTCTTAACCTGTGTGTAAATGTTGCAAACGCTATTCTCAGCGGGTAGTACGACATACCGGAAGGATGTATGTGCCTTTAATTCCTCTATCATAACTGTGGAGGAGTTAAATGCCCACGACACTAGACGCACCAAGCTCATGGCGCAATTCGGACCTTATGTATTCGAAGGCAAAGTTCATGTTTCGGTGGTGTAAATTTTGTGGTCAAATTCAGCTTTACATAAAGAGTCCGACTGTATTCAATTTTTGTATGTACTCACATTCATTAAAATGTCAGTGTTTGAAATGAAGCGAGACCCAGCTTGTTGACGTGCTCGTAACACCTGCTTTGCTTCTTGTTGCAAACATTTATCTTACAGATTAAACAGGACGGAAAGCCAAGTGGGATCGATAAGTGTTATATAAATACGGATACAAACGTATTTACATTGCCTTTTGGGTTTAAATGTCAGACCTGCTGAGCTGGGAATTAAACCACGACCTTCTGCGACAGCATTAGGTCTTCGGCAGTTGGCTTCAAGGGTCGCGGGGTCAGTTCCCTGCTCAGGCAGTCTGATATTTAAGTCCAAATGGCACAAAATGGGTTTGCATTCGTATTTATTTAAGTGTCTTACAGCGTCATATGATTTTAATAATAGCTTTAATTTTTCCTTCTTAATATCCGCTGTGGGGGAATTAAATACCCATCATACTATAGTTTGCTCCACATTACATTTGCAGGAATGACTGCATGACGCCACCACGTTCCCTTGCACTGCGATTGCAAAAACATGTGGATGTCATACTTTTATTCTCTTGACAGTGACTGTTAGAGTCTACGAGTGGGATGGATGTTCACATGTTTTTTTCACTCGTGGTGGAAGAAAACGTGGCATCATACAGTCAGTTTTCTGCAAACATAATGTGGAATAAACTATAGACGCACCAAGCTCACAGCACAATTCGGGCCTTTGTGTTTGAAGCCAAAATTCATTTTTCAGTAGTGTAAATTTTGTGGTCGTCAACTTCTGCTTTACTGTACATAACGAGTACGACTATACTCAATTCTTGAATGTACTCACGTTCATGAAAATGCCAGTTTTAAAATCTTTCGGTTTCCTACTTTTGTGTGTGGATGCAGTCTTCCATATAAATTTTGCAGCTTCCTTCTGCATTACATGGCATATATCTTCGTTATCACATGGAATTCATTACTCTTGCTCCCTGCAATGGAGGTAAACAGGTTTGACCTTTCCACTGTTTGCATTTGTAATGTGACTTGCTATAGAGCGAATCCAATACCAGTCATGGTATTAAGCCTTTTGTCAACTCTCTAGTAGAGGGGGTTTGCATATTGTATCATACATGATATTGGATTCATCCCTTCATATATTGAATAGGAAGGGACATTACGAACGTAGATAGTGTAAGAGGGAACTGACGACCTGCATTGCAATTGCAAAGAGTAGGTAATTTTAAAGTTTGAATAATGGCGATAATCATGGAATTTCAAAAGTCCCAAAACACCCAAAAAACTTCTGAATGGCTCCACCGAGTAAAATTAACTGTATGGATCCCCCCCCCCCCCCTCGTAGCAATGGCACCCTAGGGGGAAACTTATTATTTTTAAATGTAACTTTTGGAACTTTATTCCCCGCCATTTTGTTTAGATTGAACATATCAAGGTGGGCCTTTCTTCATCTTTCTTCACTTAAAGGAACCTTTACAATATGTACTACTTGAGGCCTCGAAAGGGGTTTACATTTGACAGTAGTAAGTTTCCCCTCTCCCCCGTGGCCTCTAGGTAGGGTTAGGATTCCCCTCGACCCCATGCTTATAGGGCGCACCTTTTGGCTAACTTCACGCCCCCAAAGGACATTTTTCTTAGTGGACCCATGCAGATGTCATTTGGGTATTCTTGGACTTTTGGAACATTGATACTATAACGCAGTAATTTGGATGTACATTGTAACATATTGTGCTTTGTTGAGCGTTTTTTTGTAAATGTATGTTGAAGGTGGCAACCATTGCCAAAACATAAGCCGAAATATTTACAACTTTCACTTGAATAAATGCCTAGACGTAGAAGAAACTGATTATACTGCCTAAATGAGTATGTAATTCCGACCATATCGCTAAGGGTTTTATAAAAGGTTCATCCTGTGATCTGTCGTATAACAACTAAGTGACTTCAATTCTAAAGACTTTGGCTTCTGCTTTCAATCATCGTGCGAAGCTGTTGCCTCAATTTGATCAGTTTCAACGCACCGGTGGGAATGGCGACTATCAGTTTTTCACACCCAAGTATATCACAACAGAAAATTACCAAAAGACAAAAGCCATTTAACGTTCACTTTTCCCTTTTACGATTACCGGGTTAAACTGATTGAAAACTGGTTCAGCATTGATTAACGAGTTTTACGTCCCCCTTAATGAGTTCCTTTGAAAACATCCTCTGATAGGTCAGCGTTATCTGGGAATTTCCGATGACGAAGCGTAAACCCATCATCCGAGAAGAAGTCTTTTCAAGGCTTCGACTAATAACGTGTTTCGTTTAAATTGTCCCCCCCTTTTTACATTCTGTCACGGTAAGCATTTTGTGTGCTTTTGAAGTCGCATTGTCTTTCTTTTTAGAGACCCCCCGAAACAGCGGAATTGGTGCTGTCGTGGCCGAAAGTTTTCTATAGAATTTCAATCAGGTTCACAAGTGAACACTGCCGCGAACGAGGGACGTGGGCGAAATTCAACGGCTTTGCACTCTTGGCACATTCATGAGGGGACGTCGGTAAAGACGCAGTTCAAACGTCGTAAGACCTTAGTTATTGCTCCAGCTAGGGCTGTCTGTGGGTTTGGGCCCGCTTGGCTCTTTGCGGAAGTTCTAGAAGACAACTAGGAGGGACAATGTGAGATTGCACGGATAGTTCTGTGTCTGGAAGAAGATAGTCGGTAGAATCGGAAGATGAGGCTGATTTCGGGAGTTTGGGGTTTGATGAGAAGATTTTGGAGGTGTGCCTTGCCATTGTGAGTGAAGAAAGCTCCGACTTAAAGGGAAAACTTAGCGAATATTAATTTTAACGTGCAGTTTTGTTAATAAAGTAAACTAGTACAGGACTGCCACCAATATGAAAAATGAAAAATTTCTGGTCCCTCTCATAATAAAAGTATGAAAAAATTAGAAAATTGTGAGAAAAATTTGAATTTTTGGAATTCAGTAAAACAAGTTGCAATGTGCCGCGGATAATAAATAAAATGAACTAGAGTTATCGCTTTTCCAACTCCATTTTACGTATTCAGGTTGTTCGGTTAAGATTTCAACAGTTTGCAGCGAGATGGCGATAGGATCGTGCTTCGTGCCAAGAAGGATGATCTTTTGTTACACACAGATGGCAATGCGCCCCATGATGCTTCGCTCCTCTGTTTTAAAAAAACAAAATAAAAAATACAGTCAATGCTGTGAATAGTTGGGAAAGCCAAGGTGCTAAAATGTAAAAATTTCAATAAAACGTGGCGAAAAATTGTGGGAAAAATTAAAATGTGTGAGGTGAAATTTTGTGAAAAACTGTTTCACCCCGGTGGCAGACCTGCTAGTATATAAAAAATGTATAACAATTCATTGCACATAAGACTGTGCGGTGGTCAGAGCAAGGGTTCTTGTAGCTAATATCTAGCATTAATTTTTTCAATGTGATTTGATGCGGGGCATGAAAAGTGGGTCTAAATAAAGGATTTGAAGCCTCTAAAGTTGATGGATTGGGTGGGAATCAGATGCAAGATGGCTAACAAGAGGCCACAAAGGCCACAAAGGTAGGATCTTTGCAGCAGGTATTGAATTTGCGAATAGGTACATGCAAAGGAAATAATGACAACAGGTGACAGTTGAACACTAAACAGTTTAACAAGTCAGACAACATAATTACATGAATGGTTGTTAATCAAAAGACAGCTGCAATAGAAGTGACAAGTTATGAACGTAAACTAAGGCAAGTGCAATAGAAGTGACAAGTTATGAACATAAACAAAGACAAATGCAATAGATGTAACATGTTATGAACATAAACAAAGACGACAACTGCAATAGAAGTGACTACTTGTGAACATAAACAAAGACAAGTGCCATAGAAAAGTTGTGAACATAAACAAAGATAACTGCAATAGAAGAGACGAGTTATGAACAAAAACAAAAACAACTGCAATAGAAGTGAATTATGAATATAAACAAAGACAAATGCAATAGAAGTAACATGTTATGAACATAAACAAAGACAACTGCAATAGAAAAGTTGTGAATATAAACAAAGATAACTGCAATAGAAGAGACGTGTTATGAACAAAAACAAAGCAACTGCAACAGAAGGGACAAGTTATGAATATAAACAAAGACAACTGCAATAGAAGTGACAAGTTATGAACATAAAGACAAATGCAATAGAAGTAACATGTTTTGAACATAAACAAAGACGACAACTGCAATAGAAGTGACTAGTTGTGAACATAAACAAAGATAACTGCAATAGAAGAGACGAGTTATGAACAAAAACAAAGACAACTGCAATAGAAGTGAATTATGAATATAAACAAATACAGCTGCAATAGAAGTGACAATTTATGAACGTAAACAAAGACAAATTGCAATAGAAGTAGCATGTTATGAACATAAACAAAGACAACTGCAATAGAAAAGTTGTGAACATAAACAAAGATAACTGCAATAGAAGAGACGAGTTATGAACAAAAACAAAGCAACTGCAATAGAAGTGACAAGTTATGAACATAAAACAAAGACAACTGCAATAGAAGTGATAAGTTATGAACAAAAACAAAGACAACTGCAATAGAAGTGACAAGTTATGAACAAAAAGGCAATTGCAATTATTATTTTTTGGGGGATACTGGCCGGGGGATATTGACAATGGGGCGATTTTGGCTGGGGTGGGGTATTGGCCTGATACCCGTTTTCCCGTAGGCCAGTATGCCCCTACATACTTGGTGTGAACTATTATCCTTAGATTGTGCACGTGGTTCATTTTGTCGAAACTCTACTATAGTGTCTGCAGAATGAACACAAACAATCGATTGTCGCAGAGTGCCTTGTTGATATCCAAAGTAGTTACAAAAACAATGACGGCCGTCGGTTAAAGCCGCCCCCTCCAGGAAGACGTAGCCGATCACAAAATAAGTGCAGGACTCAAGATACGCCGCGCACACTATAAATTCATCCAACCCTAGATAAACGAATGCCTCTTCACGTCAAATTCGCATTATTTTGAATAGTTGTAGCACACAATAGTAAAATAATTAGGAAGTCCCATTCATCATCAGTGTCTAGACCAATAAACGAGCAGACATTCGAACTTCTCAAGGAATATCATGGTGCAAGTGTGTGTGTGTTAAAATGCGCCGATAAACGAGCCACGGCCATCATGCAGATGATCGAATGCAGGGTGCAACCGCGCGAACTGATACTTCATTGCCGGAGAGCCTTAAGGAATATTATCTTCCATCGGCTTTGCGTATTTAATGAAACGTGCTCTGTACTTCATCGATTTCTACAAAAGTTAGAACATGGCGACGTGCAACGTGCCGATGCCAAGAGTGGCGATATTGAATGAAAGGAGGGCAATGAAAGGCCAGGAAAAATATCGACGTATGGTATTGAGGATGGCCGTCTTAGATTCCTATGGACGATCGTCCCCCCAATCGGGTTCGAGGGTTGGGTTTTAGTAAGAAGGTGGCGCCAAGTTTATGACGTAATCGCCAGCAAATGGGAAACCAGAGAACCACGCCATGGAGAACTGGTCTCCGTGACGAGACGAGAGCGTAACGTGCGTTCTCTTTGTCGTTCCATCTGCTGTTCGTTCGTTCGTTCTTTCGTTCGTTCGATTCGGAGAAGTAGAAGATGATGTTAGATTTTTGCCTTGATTTGTGAACGACGACGGTCGACGAGCGAGGGGGCCAGACAAGCAAACACATGAATTATGCATACGAAAAAGCGGGGGACTTGCTGTTGGTGGTGGCTTGACTTTGGGATTGAAGGTTTTAGCTCAGTCCGCTAGATCGGGCGCCGCCTTGCATGCTTGCATTTGTACTACAGTGAGCACAACTGCAGTCACGCCCGTGCCTCCAGAAGGAAAGTAGGAATGCTGAATCCGGTACCGAATCTAATGTCTGTCATTTCTATGTGTGGGGGGTAGGATGGACATCAAGGCATTGGGCCGCTTTATCTCTGGTACTTACCGTACCTGGGAGGCTTCTATTCGGGTCCCATTTTGAAGAAGCACATTGTGCATTCATTGGTGCACCTGACGTTAGGGATTTAGTTCTTTTCGGGGTTCGAAGAGATGGTATTGAGGAATGGAGCTAAAATTGTTGTTGGGCTCTGGGTTTGCTTACGGGTGGTGGAATAGCGCTCATTCCCTGATCTTAGCGGCCGCAATGAAATCCCGAAATTGCGAACCAGGGTTTGAGTTCTTTGTACACACCATGGGCAGTTCACAGCTAGGTGCTTTTTTGGCATTGTGTGTTGCGTGAAAACGCCATTGTCTTTGGTAAACGTGTGCCGTAAAAGGTTATGGAGATCATGGAAAAATGTTAGGAGACCTTTACATTGTTCTTGCCTAGCGCCCAACGGCAGGTTCGGATTAAGCCTCACAGAGGCCTGGTGCGTAAGATTTATTGTGCCCTTTTCCCCGTCCCTAGTCCCGCAAAGAAGGGGCGTAATGCATTCAATTTAACAACTTTTATTCAAACTAGTGCGTTATTTTTTCCGTGACCGTGAGGCATTCTTGAGGCCCTTTCTCAGCCTGTGGCCCGGTGCTTCACACCCAAAGCACCCCCTTTAATCCTGCCCTGCCTAACGGTCAAATGATTGCAACTGTAAAACTGAAATTATTTGTAATGTTCGACAAGCTATTGTTGAGCTTTACAAATTACCCTGCTTAAACCATGCGCAATGGCTGTTTGCCGTGACGTCACCATGAGTTAGCCAATGACGAACGAGAACAACGGCTGTTTGGCCGTGTGATTGGACTAGCCCAGTCACGTGATATGCACGTCACAGCAAACAGCCATGGCGTGTGGTATAACTAGGTCATTAGGCATGTCAATTATATTGGCAGCATATAACCAGAATGGGGCAAGGAGGCCTGCAGTTAACACGACTGTATCATGTGCAAGATGCCCCGGGTTCGACCCTGACTTCAACCACCTCTGGCATTTTCGGGAAGAGAAGGGCCCTGTGATGCGTCGTGCTCGTGTCGATTGTGGCATGTAAAAAGACAGGGTTCGTACATAACAGACAAAACCATTTTCAAGGCTTTTTCAAGGTTTTTCAAGAGCCAGCTTACAACCAATTTTAAGGCTTTTCTTGCACAATTTACTCTCTAACAGGTGTATTCCAGAAATCCACTCCAGTGTGAGTGGGGCTAAATGTGAGTGTAAGGGTCAAAACGCATCTATAGAAATACCCTCAGATGCAAGGACACTCACATTCGCTTTAGTAGCTGTACTAAAATTGTTGACCGTTACCTATTTTTGCACTCACATTTGCCCTCTCACACTCACACTTGAGTGGATTTCTGGAATGCGGCTGTTAATTCCCTTTTAAATTCCAGTATTTTGCCAGATGCCATCGTTGACGCCATTGTTCTGTTATTTCGGAAGCTAAACCGTCATAAACAATGGTGAATGCTTGCACCGCACGTCACTTCTCCTTTTTTGTTTCCAGTCCAATCCGAGGAGATAGTAATTGTTCACTGAAGAAGTGGAATCGGTTGACAAAATTATTTTTATTCATTTATTTAATTGCATACCTAACTTAATTGCTATTAATTAAAATTAATATTGCATTATCCTCATTCCAAGCAAAATACCCTCACAAAATTCCAGGCCACTTCAGGGCTTGAAAATGTTACAAGGTTTTTCAAGCCTTGAATTTTCGGTTTTTACATTTTTTTTTAAGGAATTCAAGGCCGTGTACGAATCCTGAAAATATAAGTAATTCCGATTGGTACAGCATAGCAAAGTTGCCCCTCTCTCCTTCTGGTGCGACTGGGTTCCACTTATGTTAAGCCAACAAGCACAACCCAGCATTCAGTTTCAGCATTCAGTAGGATGCTGGACTCCGAACCTCTCTATGAGTACTTGAAGCGACCCCAACCTCCATGATAGCCATTCCGGCATTCGTGCTGCTAGCTTTTTTTTTTTAATTTCGGAGCGGTATTAGTGGCCCCAAGCCCTCTTCCGTCCACTTTTTGGGGTGGTAAATTGGTAATTTTATTATTATTATTTATTAACCCGGACCACTGCACTTTGACTGAGGTTGGCACTAATGACCTAGTTGTCGACGCGCCATTAAGCCTCAATCCCCTCCCCCTTCCACCCCCCAACAAGCGCATTGCAAGTTTCCCTAGAGAATAATAGGTGGATTATTGTGCTCGCAGCGTATCTTGAGTCCTGCAGATATTTTATGAGCGGCTACATCTTCCTGGAGGGAGCGGCTTTCATCGACGGCCGCCATTGTTTTTGTAACCATGTAGGATATCAACAAGGTGCTCTGCTATAGAATACATACAATCGATTATCTGTATTCGTTCTGGGGCGAACTCAAGATAGGCCGCGGACACTATAAGCTGTAGTAATAGGAAATTCGATTGGTCTTTCATGATGTGTAGACGGCCAGTCTTTGAGCCCCGACAGTTTGACCGATTTTTCGTACCTCTCGATGTGGAGACTCGCTTTTGATTTTTGCAATACAGAAAAAATTACTTCCAGTTTTGACGACAGAGCTTAATCTGCGTTTTTGGAAGCTTCTGTAGTAGTTTCTACAAAAGCCAAATGTGTATCAGTTTCCGGAACGATTCAAGACTGAAATTACAGTTTTGTAGATTTTTCTATTAAAACTCGTTCGTTCGGGGTTTAATGGAAAACAGGAATTGTAATCTGGGTTTAAACAATTTTTTTGAGTTTGTTTTCTTAAGCGAATCTGGCTTTTGTGCCTGGCGTTCACCCTCTAAAATTAGCATTGAAGTAGAAATTCGCAGGCATAAAGGCCAATTTGAAAACTTTGTTATCACCAGTCGACTCGGGGCCAAATTAGGAAATTACTCCATAAACCCAAAACGAATTGGAAAATAAAATTAAAAATTAAAAAAAAAAAAACCTAACGATTTCGGTACGTATTACAATGGTCGGTCGCTAAACGGACTCGGCGCGCGTTTTGTATACGTCTTTCCCCCCTCCTTCCCCCCCTTACGCTCCTGTTTGCTTGCTGCCGTTTCTACCCCCCGACCGTTCTTAACCTTCGTCAAATTTTGTTGCCTATTTCATTACGCAAACAGTTGGCTTAATTTTAATTTGGTCTCCTTTCGTTCGGTCGTAGGCTTTTAGCAGCCGCATGCGCATATATATTTTCGTGAATTTCCAACGACTCTTGGCATTTTTAAAATGCGCGTGCGGCAATTTCGAAGCGGTCGACCGGAAGGGTGCTCGTTGCAGATTTTCTGCTTCAATCGACTTTTCTTCTACTTTTTTCTCTTTTTTCTTTTTTTTTCTTAACTTTCCCATCACATTTTCTGCCTTTCTTCCTGATCACAAAGTCAATTCATTATTGTTTCAGTTCTACAGCAAAAATTCGGCAGTAAAGGTGGTTGTACGATGGGTTGCTTACCTTTGTTGGCATAAGCTATTGAAACATGTATAAATAGCAGATATTTTATATTGGTTAAGTGCTATATCGTATAGCTGTAGGGCTTCTAGGGCATTTGGTCAAAATGAGAAAAAGTATCTTCTTCATTTCAATTTCAATTTAATGACGCAGTACTCTATTGTAAAATAAGATTTATGTACCAAGAAAATCAAATGGAAGGCATTTTATAGGCACTTCAAGATGGCTAAGTCAATTCATTGTTGATTCAGTTCTACAGCAAACGTTCGTCAGTAAAGATGCGAACGGGTTACCTTTGTTGGCGTACGCTATTGAAACTTTTACGAAAAGCAGGTATGTCATATTGGTTTTGTTCTATGCTGTATACGGAGGGATTCGATCAAAATGTGAAGAGTCTCTCTTCATTGCAGTTTCAATTTAACGATACAGCACCGTATGTTGATAAAATCAAATTTATTTACCCAAGAAAATAAAAAGGAAGGCACCTTATAGGGCAGAATTCATTATCACTGAGATGGTGCACGCCTCGTAAATACAAAATTACGTACATGCAAAATCTCAACCATAACATCATAACTTGTTGTGGAAACTTATTAAAAACAGCTCAAAATATGGAGAGGTCACACAATTGTATTTTCGTTTTAAAACCATAGAGTGTGGTTTTCAACCCACTTTGTCAGGTAGCGAATCGCAACACCTTAAAAAAATGCGATTTGAGAACAATTCAGCCCAGCAATTCAACTTAGCTGACGATGTTCAGAGCATGGTCCTTAGTACGATTCGATTGATCAGTTCAAAGACATTGGTTTAGTTATATTGATAATCTTACGGCTCAGAAGGTAAGTCGTGGATTGGCTTAACCATGCGGCTAACTTTAGTTACGGGGCCACACAGCTTTAGAGTCTCCTTACAAGGCAAAGTTCGTTGACCAGCAAGAGACTTCTTAAAACGCCTGTGACTTATTGGATGCAATCAATATCCTTTAACAGGTATGGTGACCACATAACCATTATTTTGTTATTTTGAAATCAAGAAACAGTGATTGCCATTGGTTGAAGGTATGAGTACTGGGATGTCCTGATGCATCCATGATCACTTTTGAAGCTGTTGTCCGATTCCCTAAGTCAATAACATTTAGCAAGGCGTTTCGGAGATTTTGATTCAAATACCAATATTAATCAGACGTCATTCTTCAGACATTAATCATTATCCAGTTAAATTATTCAAAAAATTAATGTGCAACTAAAGGACTTGACACATAAACGACACCTAAAATTGTCACGTCATCGTCGATATTCGTTGTGTCACATAATGGCTGAAGACTACTAACGGACAAATACACACACCGTACGAGTTGCCCAGTTTATGCGTTTTCCCAAACGAGATTTTAAGATTTCCATATATTTTTCTACGTGTTCTTCCTTCCTTCAGAAAACAGACTGTTTCTATTGCAACGGCTTACATGTACACTTGTACAGCACCGCGCAACTTACGAAGCATACACTGAACGTCTGCGCCAGCTATTTTTCGATGCTTACGTTTGTTTATTATTTACGAGGACAAGTCAGTTCAAGCTGTAGGCCTACGGGTTTGTCGGCAGTTGTTATACAGCAAACACCGCTTCGGTATCAGTCCAACAGACGACCACCACCAACCAGAATTTTTAGTACGTAACTGGCCGGTGTTTTAGCCATAAAAGGCTTGGTTATTTCAGCGACTTATTTGATCAACGCATAGCCGCATTGCATTATATTCTTTTATTATTTGGTTTCCTAATAAAGTTGTTAATTCGTCATCATATAACTCCTATCCTGTTTGCGTTGTTTACAT
>JAHWFP010250518.1:80976-95584 GCA_023313725.1 Lithobius niger
CACGAGTAGCAGAGATCCTGTGCGGCCCTTAACTCTTCCGTTTTGATTTTAAATAATAGTGAAATGCCACATTTTGTAAACATCACGAGTTGCAGAGATCCTCTGCGGCCCTTAACTCTTCCGTTTTAATGTTAAATAATAGTGGAATGCCGCATTTTGTGAGCATTAAAATGGGGAGAGAGCCGGTGTGGACCATAACTTCCTTTTCAGTGTTAAAAAAGTTACAAACAGTAGGTTACCGCATTTTGTAAACGTCAATACAAGGATTCGAATCATGGGTGGAAGAGATAAGGCTTTGTGACCGTAAACCCATTACAAAATTGTGTTGCTAGAGATAAGATCTGCCACTGTAAACCTACTAATACATTAAACAAATATTGGTTTATAATGTGTTTTCTGTTGATATCGCTGGACCCGTAACAAATGCAACAATCAAGCCATCCCAGAATGTCATGTATTTTTTGTATTTTCGACCTTTGATGCAGAACTTTGATGCAGACTTAAGACTGAATGATGCAAAAATTACGCAAAATGCATGGCACATAGTTAGGTTGTCAGCAACTTCAGCCCGTACCCGAAAAGGTTTCTATGGAGATACAGTTTTATGTCCAAGGTTCTTTGATTAATGTCTAATGTAAGGGTAAACCTAGAAAATACCCCACTGTACAAGGTGCTTGGAACTTGCTAGCAAACCTTAAAACATTGTTCAGAACTTTCCAAATTGCAAGTTAATCATGAATGGTTTTTCAGTCAAATGGATATTTTGGGTGTTATACCTTACGTCGGGAATTGTTAAGATTTTTTTTCCCTATCAACTTGAGTGGAAAAGGGATTGACCTAACTTACTACTTGCTCTCATAATCCCTACAATTCTGTAACTAAAGAAAATTTGTTGCTTAAAAGAACAATGTGCTGATTTTGGCAAGACCTCGGGATATTTTTTTACTCCTGAGGCAGTTGCCGTGTTAGGACAATGGTAAAGTTTTATCCGTGCTTTGTATAAGAACATTAATTATATTCTTTCACGATCTAGTTAAATTCGGCCCCATAATGGGCGCAAAGCTGATTCAAAGTTGGAATTTATGTCTTTATTTTTTTCAGAGAAAACGGTTTTCGAGAAAGCGGCAGCACACCGCTTTGTCAAGAACCATATAAAAAATATATATGTATACTATTTTTTAATTACAAAAGACCTACGAAAGCGTGCAATAATAGGTGGCAATGTAACCATGAATTTGAATTAGATCTTTCTTCGCGGGTGATTCAAGTTTCCCGTAAAAAGAAGCGATGCTCTCTTCATCCTTGCTGGTGTTGCACGATAATGTTTTTTTTTTCTTTGCTCATCATCTCCTTCCGTTTCCTCCTTCTTCCCTCCTTTTTCAACCTCTTCCTCTTTTACCTAGTGAACTTTCATCGCTTGCTGTTGTTTTTGCTTCCATGACGGCTTTTCTTTATGGCTACCCGCTGGGTCGGTGGCTCCTTGGCAAAAGGGGGCTGTAGCAATGCTGACTTACGGCCGCCGATTGCCGGCACTTCATTTCGCACCCAGCTATTGCAGACAACGTTAACCATTCACTTTCTGCACCAAATTCCATCCAATTTCCCTCAATGGTGCCTTGATGCAAATTCTTCAGCTTCCCAGACGTGAGTGGCGCATCAGCGCAACCAAGTGCACGGGCAACCAATGACAGGCCGAGATGGCTTTGTCTCGCTCGCGCCTTGCTTTCGCTGTCCGCTAGCACTACAAAGCACATGCTGAAATGCCTTTGGTGCATGGTTGGTGCCACGCGTTGTCAATGATGCCGCCATTTTATTGTGGGTTGCCGATCTACAAGTTTGCTTTTTTGTGTCCCCCCACAATTTATCTATCGTTAAAAGATTTGCGGTAGCGTCAAGCCAAAGGGTGCACCTTTCAGCTTCATCTCCATATTTTCAGCATGAAAGCCGTCACATACAACGGTAAAACAGCTAGATGCAACATAGGTTAGTTGCCATAAAGTCTGTTCATGTAGGTTCCACTTTAGGCCTTTCTATTAGGTAAGAAGAGGGTCCGGTTGGTGACAACCCATGTGAGAGACACATACATTTTTTTTAAAGAAAGCCTTCCATTCAATGTAAAATGCACAAAAAATGACATACAGGGATGGCTTGAATGGTGCATTTGTTAGGGCCCCAGTGATATCAACAGAAAACATATTATAAATCAATATTTTTCTCATGTATTAGTACGTTTAACAATGACTGATCTTATTTCCGGTGATGCAGTGTTGGGCGTAAGTATGTAATAGCTTATGACGCATAACACTGTAATAGCTTGAATTTTGAAATCTCCAGGTTTTACGTATTTAAAATGGATGATGCTCCTAGTGGGAGGAAGAAATTAATGTACCGACGCTTTGGTTCAGGTATTTGAGGGAAAGTTCTTCCAGGCTCAGGATGTTGCTTTCTTCTGACAGTAAAAGGAAATTGAGTGAATAATGAAAACTAGAATGCCATGTTAGAGGATTGAATGTCGTCTAGTCCTGCTTACTGGGAAAAACTGAAGAATTGAAAGGGAAAACGTACCATCTGAAATTTGTGCATAATGTTCATCTTTTAGTAAAATAGACGAGAGTTTCAGAATTTCTTTTTAATTTAATTTCTCTTTAATGAACATTGTTTTGTGTTTTCTGTCTTTACAGGTAAGTGAAGGGAATCCGTGGTGTGTTATGTGAAGCTCATTTCAACTAAAGGTAATGTAGCCACGAGTTTTTGGTTATTGGTTATCACCCAAACAGTATCAAGGCTTTTTATGACTCTTTGTTGGTCAGAATATACTTAGATGTTTATCTGGCAATACAGGTCGTGAAGATTTACAACATTTTAGCACGATTGTCAACTGAGCCGATAATGGTTTAATCTGTTTTTTATTTCCACTGCACCGATGCACTCTAGCGTAGCACAGCAAGTGACAGTGTGAAACGGCTACCTCGTACACCTCCTATTAGCCCATCCTGATGAGTATGGCATCATGTATTATGTAAGAGCATTTTTGTATGTTAACGTTAAAAGAAAATGGATTGTCAGCTCTCCATAATGAATTAGAACAGTACGTTTGAATCGGTTATGATTGTAATGCTGTGTATCATAACTGATCCTAAACCAAATTCGAGTGATCACATTTAAGAACATAAACTTGGCTTAGGAGCCATTTTTGTGTTACGACTCAGCAATCACCTTTTTCGGATAGGTTTAAGACAGGTTTAGGTTAGGCTTGGATAGGTTTCGGATAGGTTTACGACAGGTTGAGGATTGGTTTATGATAGGTTTAGGATAGGTTTACAATACGTTTACGGTAGTTTAGAATAGATTCATGATAGGTTATGATAGGCTTGGACAGGTTCCGGATAGGTTTACGACAGGTTTAGGATAGGTTTGCGATAGGTTACAATAGGTTCAGGTTAGATTCACGATAGGTTTAGGATAGATTTACAATAGGTTTAGGATATACTTATGACAGGCTTAGGATAGGTTTACGATAGGTCTAGGATAGATTCGCCATAGGTTTAGGGTATGTTTAAGATCGGTCTATGATAGGTTTATGATAGGTTTAGGATAGATTCACGATAGGTTTAGGAAAGGTTTAGACATAGGAACCTCCTACACAAACTTGCTAGAGATACAATTACCATTTCAGACGATCGCAATTTTGATTTTCTGGTCGGACTGTGTCCTATAAAACAAAATTACTTAGTAGTACATTTTACCTGGTTTGCCTTTCTAGGTACCTAATGGTTAAAGAGTTGCTTAGTACATAATTGCTAAACCAATTTAACAAACAGAAATATAACCACATGCACATGTAGGCCTTATTTAAAAGGCGTAATCTTGTAGTGCATTGACAAGCTATTAGCGTAGCACTTAGCATGTAGGGGGAAAAATTACCCAGATGTTAGCTCTTACCTATCTTATCCTTGATATAATCAAGAGTACATGAAGGATAATTCGTGAAAAACGTTTAACTAATTCATTGGTCTCTAGTATTTGACCGTATCACATGATTCGCTCGATCTTTTAAACCACAGCAAGTACTATTAAAAATGATATATATGAAAAATGCAAATTTGACTGGTTCTTAAAGTCGAACCAGCATCGATCATTAGTTAGTGAAATTCAGGACTTTTTTTTACATTCCTCATGCATTTTTGTATAAAAAGAAATTTACTGCAGCAGCCTGAATAGTGGCCAACACTCCTTATACACTCCTTGTAGGCCTAAACGGTATAGGTCGATATGGTGAGGCCTCTACTGTGTGAGCCTACATTGATACCACGGTTACATTGAAGACAGAAGGAAAGACATTATTTCAAAGTGACAAGCGGACCTGCAAGTCGAAAATAACAGTGTACAACTGAGTAAGTCACATCCCTCTGAACAAAATGTTTCAGTGCAAACAAATACTGGCCAGGGCTAATGGTATAGGCCTTTATGGTGTACCGGTAAAAAATTGGCATAGGACTTCTGTGACAACCTTATGTCCAAACAATGAACTTTTTTCAAAGGTTTTAAAAAGACATCAGGTTTTTACACAATCGTTGTCAGTGGAACTCTCCTACAAATGTGGAACTCACCTACAAATGAAAGAACGAATTGGCAACAACGTCGACCATTAATCCCTGGATTTAGAATGACGCTGCAAACATTTGGTCGTCGAAGGTTGGGCAGCCGAACGAATGCGTGCAATAGCCAACGCCTGCACATGACAAGCGACTGACGCCTGCTGCCACGCTGCCTAATTCACTTCAGCTAGCTAACCCTATGGTCTGGACAGCATTTCAAAATAATGAAGATCATAATCCCAACTCGTGCTGTGCTGCCGCTTGTCAACGCCGTTGTTGAATAGGTTATGGTCGAACGCCTTTGTAATACTAGTTTTGAACATGGACCAGATGTTGATCGTAATTATTGCTTAGATACTGTGTGGAGGTTTAGGTGGGCTTTCCGAGTTCTGCTCATTCGTACAGCAAAGCTGATAACGTAGTGACTGGTTATAAATATCTTGCCAGTTGCTAGGTACCAGAAGGCACGCGGTGTCTTGGATACCGCTAATTCACCAAACTGCTGTAAGAGATGGGACACATTTAGCACCCGTAAAGAACTTCAAGCAGAACAACGTTGTAGTTGTTTCAACTTTCAATCTCATTGCTTCGGCATAAGGGAATGCGCACACAAAAAAAAAGCAGACTCTGTTTTTCGATTGCCTACCAGTGCAGGCTGTCAGTACGTGGCAAGGACACAATAAAGCTGCATACTGTTAATAAATGGTAGATTAAGATAGCCGTACTGTTATACAGGGTGGTCCATAAAGTACTGGAAAAATATAGGCCGAAAATAGGCCTATAATAGACCTAAAGTAGCTTCAAAGTTCGTTCAGAATACGGGAATCCTGGATATTTTTTTTTTCCTTTTTTCCCATTTTGTTTCATTTAGAATTTATACGACATGAGAGATCCGAAGAGATCCCTGCCAACAAGCTGTGAAGACCTAGTATAGGCCTAGTATATAAGGCCTATTTTGGGCCTATTTTAGGCCTATATTATTCCAATACTTTATGGACCACCCTGTATGTGGCATAGTGGGAGAAATTAACAGTAACAAGGAATAGTGATCAGGAAGGTGCCAACTCTCATCAATTTCGCATTTTCTTCAGTACTTTGGTCGACTTACTTGTTATTATGAAAACAGTCAGTCTTTTTGTTGGAACAACACAGGCAGCAAACTGAACAATATTCGAGTCGGTGCCTCCTGCAAGATAGAAATTAAAATGGCCGAGAGTAGGAACCTTCGTCTACTAAATGCAGGCCTAGGGTGCCCGCAAAACCCTTTGGGGGAATTGGCCTCTCTCCCCACCACGGTGATCGTTCGGTAGATAAAATTAAAAACCACATAAAATCATTGCAAAAACCATTGTTAATGGTAGAACAATTATTAGAACAATTATTAGCCTTATGTATGACTCTTATATCCCATGATGACAAAATAACCTCAACCAATTAGCTCAACGAAAATACTAATTATGTTAGGTTGAATAAAGTATTGACACCCTTCACAGTACATGGCTCATTTTTTGGGTTCTTGAATGAATGAATGAATTAAAATTTTATTACACATAAAGGCAATAAGGTTTCCAGAAGGGATGGGGGTATCATCCTCTAACACTGGTCCTATATTTAACAGAAGATAAGACAATAAGTGGTATTAAAACAAAACAAAGACTAAAAAACACTTTTAAGTAGCCCGAAAGATCGCACTTCTCCAGGCCACTCTTAAATTGGCTGGGACTCGTCGACCCAACCAGCACCGGAGGAAGACAATTCCATGGCCTCACCACACGGTTCGAAAAGAAATACTGAGTATGATCTCTTCTTACAGCACGTACTTCAAGTTTAAGATGATGACCCCTAGTCTGGAGATTGCCACGAACAGTGAAAAAGACATCCGGGTCGGTATCCACCCAGTCCCCGAAGAATTGGAAACGTAAGTGACAGATCGGCACAAAGCCCTCTTACCTCGAGTGAATCTAGACCCAAGCTCGCAAGTCGTTGTGAATATGGCAAATTTCGCATGCCAGGAAGGCATTTTGGGAAGGAGCGTTGCACGGACTCCACAACCTTAATATCTTTAACGAGATGAGGGGACCATACCTGACTGGCATATTCAACAATTGGCCTAACATAAACTTTAAAGGCTTTAACCAGCATGGCTGTGCACCAGATAAAAAGCATTTTCTAATCATGTAGCTAACCCTCTTTGCTTTGGCCACAGCAATTCTTCAGTTTATTCCTTTTGTTTTACTGAAAATAAATGCTCATGCGAATATAGAACGCATCAGTTAGTGCGTGTTGCCTTAATAAACGGTCATCTTTAAACGTCCATGTATAGCAAACTGTGCGGAGGAAAATTGGCGAAAGCGGCGGCATCTTGTTAAGAAGTTCGATGCAGTTTTGAAACGTATATTTCATCTCCGGACATGTCCTTCAGCTTTGGCCGGGGTTCGTCTGACTGTTTATCCAGCTCTCTGTCATCCAGCCTGCCATCACAATAGAAACTTTCAGTGCAGCCCACGTGACCCCCCTGGACCCATCAAACGACCAGCCAACCACTTACGAGGATGTTGACATGTCAGTCAATGAAACGTTGCAGTTGTGTGGTGCACACTCTGGCCACACAATGGTGAAAATTCAGAGCTTCGTTCCCAAAGGGTGAAAGCGGTGTTAACGACAACAGCAGTTTAACTCTAGGAGGTTAATGTATAAGCCGCCAATGGTTTGTCCTCGTTAGAAAGTGGCTTGCAGTTTAGACTGAGGGAGTGTTTCAGTGAGCTGTAGATTTGATGTGGATGATTTCGGGCAATGGTTTTACAAGTTTCTGGTGACATAACTGAGTGGCTTATTTACTTTTTCAATGCGGGCTTCAGGAATAGTGGGTGCAGGAGGTGGCGGGGGGGGGGGGGCAGATGGCATTGGCTCCATCTTTTTTCAGAGTGCCCTTTTGTGTAACAAAAATGGCTTTTTTGTGCCGACATTTGTTGGTGCGTTATGCCTAAAGGGTTAAAAATGGCTACGAAAAGGACAGAAAGGGTAAAAAAGAGAGCAAAAAAAAAATCCTCATAAAAAATTCTCCCAAAAATAACTGTGCCCTTTTAACTAAAAATTGCCTGCCCCCTCGAGGGCATGCTATACCAGTGTTAAATTCTAGTTGTGTGCAACGAAGGGTTATTCTTTGTGGTTGGAAGATGGTTTTAAACGTAGTGCAGAAATTGCGTCTATCTGAATGCTTTGTGATGTTGTTAGCACGCTGGGCAGCTTTTCTCCTCCACTTGTTCTTGAATTGTTGATTTTTTTTTTTGTGTTTTGGGCCTAATCTCCGTAAGTTGCGTTTTGTTCAGCATAGGAATAATGCAGTGAAATGAAATGGATGTTCAATTTACTTTTGAATTAAAGTGCAGTTAAAAACTCACTCGCTGTGAAACTAAAAATCAAGTGATAATGTATTAATAATACCAATAAGGTTTGGTTAGGTTTAGCGGAGTTTGAGAGTCCAGAAACTCCTATACCAGTGTGCTAGGAGAGAATGTTTCTTCTAGTAACTTTCTGATTACTCTGCAGCCTAGAAATAATTAGTTTGTTACCCTAGTCAAACTTTTTTAGGTATCATAGAATTGCTCAGTAGTACCTACTAACGACACATTAAAAAATAAATAAAAAGTCTAATTAAATGGTGCCATATTCTGGTAATGGTGCCGACACCTGAGTGGCATAGCCCTTAGTGGGAGGTACAGTAATCTATATAATAACCTCTGATAATTGGGGGAGCGAGCGAGCGAAGCGTAGCCTATAACGGTCACCAAATTGCAAAATGTTGGTTGGTTGGTTACACTTTTGTAGTTTGGGTGGAGCCCAAATGAAAGGTCGGATTGTCATGAAATTTGGTACAGCGCTTTATACCCCCAAAAGCATTGCTGAGCCAAAATTTGCCGTAAATCGAACGATTATTACGGAAGAAATTACAATTTGTCGAATTTATTCTAACACTCGCCATTGTAAATTGGAATGTAGTTCTTGACTCTGCTTTTTTTCCAGGCTCCCCGACATTCTTTTTACAGCTGCCTTTCCAGTTTTTGCTCTGGACTCCCAGCGGACCATCTTTGAACGTGTCAGAGCAGCCGAAAGGGATGCGTCACATTTTTACCCTTTAATCACTTCTTATCGATTGCAATTTAAGCAAAAGTCAGTCAGCCTATTGCAGTATATTTCCGATTCACAATAATCTTCTTGATTTGTGACCCTTTGTGGAACTGAGCAACACAATGTTTCCAAAACATTAGTCTTGCGACACTCAATTTCCATTCTAGCCGAACAGATGGGGAGAATAGAGATAGGAAAAGAAAAGGGTTAGTGACGGTACTGGGTGGGAATGGAGGGGAGCGGGGGGGGGGGAATGCGTGGCTTTTTTTCCATTCTTTTTACCCTCCATCCTGGTCAGAGGCCGTTAAACAAAATCACTGTGCCAAATTACCCTCCTTAAAGCCCCCGCCGCATCCATTGCTGTTAGGTCCACCAAACGCCGTACGGTGAGGTCGCAATACGTCTTTATGACTCTAGGCCACCTTCAGACCGGATCTCCATTAACGGGTAAGGCCTTCCCTGTGCAAAATCACTGAGTGAGGAAGACGTGGAAGAGGATTGAGGAACGACGTGGCTACCGATAGAACAGATCACACTAAAAGCTTTGCTTATCGTTTAGCTACACCCGATTTGGTATTTATATCCCGGCGACTAAGGAAGTGTGTGTTAAGAAAGAAAGAAGAAGAAAAACGTTAAAAAAAAAGTGCTGGTTTATGTGTTCTTGTTCCACTGATAGCGGGTGATCCAGGCTGAAGACTGAGGCAGCGTAAATTTTACAGTTTTCTTTTTGAAGCTTTAATTACGGTGCCGTAGCCTGGTGTACGGCAGCTTGCGACTGCAGGAATGATCCCTATCGTTACACCTCATAGGCTACTGATTTACATTGCTGTTGGAAGCAATAACTGTAGTGAACCTCGACTTGAAAAAAATTAGGAACACACGGCATACTATCTTAACTCTTTAAGCTGGTGCAATGTTTAGCACAGATAACAGTCGAGCCACACAAAATTGCTATTCTAGGAGGCATGAGTTCCCATTCTTCTAGCTTGTCATCGAACTGAAACTGGGCTCTCTTGAAGTAACCTTATTCACGTTGATTCATTTGTTTCTTAGCTTTTCTGTATCGGGTGTCCCAAAAGTCAGGTGTCACCCCAATAACTTTTGCCACAATCGTCATGCATGGATGAAACCATGTAGTTGGTACCTTTTCGAAGGAATGAACCCATTTATGAGGTAGGGAAGGTGGTGCCCTCCCATAGGGGCACTCCTGGTAGACCTACTGTAACTTTGAAATATCAAATGGGAATGGGGATATGAAGTTATTAGGGTGACCCCTGACTTTTGGGCCACCCGGTATAGGATAATGAAATATCTTTTATGGTTAGTTATTTTATTTGGAAATTAACCCAACTGTGCAAATGCCACTAATTTAACATCGTAATCACAAAATCCAGCATACATCGCAGTTTTCTCCCTTATTATCGTTGGTCTACACTCTCAAGATGAGGCGAGATCAAATTTTGCAACTTGCATACACGCGAGGAGTTGATAGCAGAGGTTTAAAGGGGGATTGCCACCAAATGATAGGCTACAGCATCTGTAGCCATTTACCGATAATCTAGTTCTGTCTAACCCTTACTTTCAACAAGCGAAGGAATACACAAATAAATTTCTTTTTAAGAAACAAACAAGCCACGTGTTTCTTTAATTATTGAATCTAAGGTTGGTGCGTCCACGTGCACCAGGGAACAAGCGGTTAAGTTACACGTAACGACATCACGGGCTTATTTCCAGCCTTATGACCATTTTGAAACACAGATTGTGGACCGCCAGATGGGCGCCATTTAGTGACAGTGACATTGTTAACCTCGACCACTTGCTCCCTGGTGCACGTGGACGCACCAACTTTACACTCAATTATTAAAAAGGCACGTGGCTTATTTATTGTGTAAAACGAAATTTCTTTGCGCATTCCTTCGCTTGTTGAAACCCAAGTGCTACATAGAACTAAATAATGGTAGATGCTGTAAGCTTGTCATTCAGTGAATAGGCACCTTTAATGGAAACAAATAATTGTTTCTCGACTTGGCAGGATGAGTATGCTGCCAAATAAGACTTTTAGGTGAAACTGTGTAAATATGCATGCTTTACTCTGTATGAGTTAGCATAAGCCTTTGCGTATGGCTGTCGCAGCATAAAATGGCCACCGTATCAATACATTTACAATGAGTTGTAGTTCGTGGTGCGTAATATTCGCCTTAAATAACGAACGCTTATGGCAATACTAGCGAATAATTTAAGGGATTAGAGCCCGTTGACGTGTATGATTGATCAGGTCAATCGTGTGGCATTTGCATTAGATGTTAAATTTTAATGCCCCAATCATGCAGTGGAATTCGGTCCTTGATGGATCAATTATTGAGCTTTGCATACATGTACTCGAACAATGTTCTAAAGTGCTGACAAATTTATGGCCTGAATGTCTGATGGAAACGAAGAAATACGCAGTTACCATATGCCTCGTATATTCGTTTCAGTGTATATTTTCCAATTAGTAAATTAATGTAGTCTGGCAAATGTTTAATATGTCGTTAGTGGTGCATGAAGTTTCGTCTTAAAACTTAAAATAAGGTTCATAATTGCAGAGTTTCGCGCTGAAGGAAGTTTGACGTATTCTGCAGCACGGCTTAGCTGAATGGTAATGTTCAAATGACGCATTGTTTTTCATTATTTGATGTTCATGGACTAATATGATGATGAATGATAGTTTATTGCATATTGATTCGAAGTTTGTTATTTCAAACTTGTAGGAGTCTACAATATTCAATATTTCTTAATATTTTAACAATATTTCACATAATTGAAAAAAATAACTTTATAATAATACTAATATGGTGAGAAAGTATAAGGCAATAACGTAAATACAAGCAAGTCCATAATAGTGAAAGATAGAGTGGGTCAAAGATATAAATTGATAACCACAGCAAAAAGGGTACAAAGTTTTATGTGGAAGGAGAAGAAAAAGTGAAGGTTCATCTTTAAATATTTGTAAGGCACATAAGTGCTTTTAGCGTCCTTTTCAATTCCCTTAATTTTTCAACGTTAAGTAAGTGTTCAGGCAAGCTGTTAAAAAGTTTTGGTATAGTGTATTCTCTGTTACGTTCTCCATACACATTTTTTGCAAATGGTACTGTGTACCGGTAAGTGCTTTTCCTAAAGTACAAGGCGTTGACTTATCATTAGTTTTGAACATATGGCTATAGTAGTGGTAGAGGGTCACAACATAATCTCTCAACTGAGTAATCCTTAAAATTTTCATATTGGTGAATAATTCATTAGTTTTTTCACAAATTTTACTTCTAAAAAGTATCTTAATGATTTTATTTTGTGCTTTTTGAAGTTTAGATAATGCAGAGCTTGATGCGAATCCATAGACTTCAATACCATACCTCAGAACAGATTCAATCCAAGCGTAATAAATTTTTAATTTGTTTGTTTTACTTAGAACATTCTTGATTTTATAAAGACTAGGAAATAGGAAATCGTAGTCATGCGTTTACTTTTGAAACAGCTAAATTTAAATTACTGTTTTTTTAACCACTGCCCTTTAATTTAGAATGGTTACCACTGTGTACGTCATTTGAGAGCAGTAGGACAAGCAAGGAAATGCCTACATTGATAACAATTGGTTTAGAATATATTTATTTTGTCAAATTATTTTCAGTCGAGAGGGCTATAAATTCATACTGTTTTTAGAATCATAAGATCACACTGTGGTCGATTCTCTTCAATCAGATCGTTTGTTTTTACTTAGCGAGTCGTTTAGAATCTGAACTGAACCAGATCTGAACTATGAAAAATTTTAAATGAATATTACAATTTATTATCAAATCCAGCAGAAATTAATTACCTTTTATGTCGCAACCCGTTTGTCCTCTGCCTTCTTCAAGTAAAATGCTTGTGTGTACACTACCTTTCTTCTTCCTTCCCTGTGTGTGTGTCCTTCTACCTGCCCCAGTAAAACGATTGTGTGTGTCCCTTTCTTCCTTCTTCCCTGTGTACGTCCTCCTTATGTGTTCTCCGAGTAAAACGCGTGTGTTCCTTTCTTCTTCCTTCCGCATGTGTGTCTTTTTACCTTCTCCGAGTAAAACGCTTGTGTGTACCTTTCTTCTTCCTTTCGTGTCCTTCTACCTTCTCCCAGTAAAACGATTGTGTGTGTCCTTTTTTTCCCTCCTCCTTGTGCACTTCTTCCTTGTATGTCCTTCTACCTTCTCCGAATAAAACGGGTGTGTGTTCCTTTCTTCTTCCTTCCGTGTCTGTCCTTTTATCTTCTCCCAGTAAAACTATGCTTGTTGTCCTTCTTTTTTCCGTGTGTGTCCTTCTACCTTAGAAAAACGTTTGTGTGTCCCTTTCTTCTTCCTTCTCCTTGTGTCCTTCTACCTTCTCCGATTAAAACACTTGTATGTCCCTTTCTCCTTCCTACCCCTAGTATCATCTACCTTGTGTGTACTTTTGTTCTTCTTTCCATGTGTGTCCTTCTACCTTCTCCCAGTAAAACGATTGTGTGTGTCCATTTCTTCCTTCTTCCCTATGTACGTCTTCCTTGTGTGTCCTTCTACCTTCTCCGAGTAAAACGGTAGTGAGTTCTTTTCTTCTTCCTTCCGTGGGTGTCCTTTTACCTTCTCTGATTAAAACGACGCTTGTGTGTTCTTTCTTATTTCTTCCGTGTGTGTCCTTCTACCTTCTCCGAGTAAAACGCTTGTGTGTTCCTTCTTCTTTCTTCCGTGTATGTCTTTCTACCTTCTCCGAGTAAAACATTTTGTGTGTCCCTTTCTTCTTCCTTCCCCTTGTGTTCATCTATACCTTCTCCGAGTAAAACGCTTGTGTGGCCCTTTCTTCTTCCTACACCTGGTATCCTTCTATATTCTCCAAGTAAAACGCGTGTGTGTTCCTTCTTCGTTCTTCCGTGTGTGACCTACTACTTTCTCCGAGTAAAACGTTTTGTCTGTCCCTTTCTTCTTCCTTCCCCTTGTGTCCTACCTTCTCCGAGTAAAACGCTTGTTTGTCCCTTTCTTCTTCCCACACCTGGTATCCTTCTATATTCTCCAAGTAAAACACGTGTGTGTTCCTTCTTCTTTCTTCCGTGTGTGACCTTCTACTTTCTCCGAGTAAAACGTTTTGTCTGTCCCTTTCGTCTTCCTTCCCCTTGTGTTCTTCTACCTTCTCCGAGTAAAACGCTTGTTTGTCCCTTTCTTCTTCCCACACCTGGTATCCTTCTATATTCTCCAAGTAAAACACGTGTGTGTTCCTTCTTCTTTCTTCCGTGTGTGACCTTCTACTTTCTCCGAGTAAAACGTTTTGTCTGTCCCTTTCGTTTTCCTTCCCCTTGTGTTCTTCTACCTTCTCCGAGTAAAACGCTTGTGTGTCCCTTTCTTCTTCCCACACCTGGTATCCTTCTATATTCTCCAAGTAAAACACGTGTGTGTTCCTTCTTCTTTCTTCCGTGTGTGACCTTCTACTTTCTCCGAGTAAAACGTTTTGTCTGTCCCTTTCTTCTTCCTTCCCCTTGTGTCCTTCTACCTTCTCTGAGTAAAACGCTTGTTTGTCCCTTTCTTCTTCCCACACCTGGTATCCTTCTATATTCTTCTAGTAAAACGCTTGTGTGTTCCTTCTTCTTTCTTCAGTGTGTCACCTTCTACTTTCTCCGAGTAAAACGTTTTGTCTGTCCCTTTCTTCTTCCTACACCTGGTATCCTTCTATATTCTCCAAGTAAAACGCTTGTGTGTTCCTTCTTCCTTCTTCAGTGTGTGACCTACTAATTTCTCCGAGTAAAACGTTTTGTCTGTCCCTTTCTTCTTCCTTCCCCTTTTGTCCTTCTACCTTCTCCAAGTAAAGCGCTTGTGTGTTCCTTCTTCTTTCTTCCGTGTGTGTCCTTCTACCTT
>JAHWFP010250519.1:0-28604 GCA_023313725.1 Lithobius niger
CCCCCCCCCCCCCCCCCCCCCCCCCCCCCCCCCCCCCCCCCCAACAAACTAAAAAGTCACTGTCGTTCAGGAAAATGCACCCCAGTCGATGGAGCGAACTGCAAAAAGCAAAAAAGTTCTCAATGGTTCTCTGCCCCAGCACCCCCCCCCCACCATAAATTCATCGATCCGCCCCTGCAGTGGTCCTCATTTTAACTTTAAAAAAGTAGATCTTAAACATTTGTTCAAAACATGGCCTCCAGAGCCTGATAAGACACTGCAGTACTAGAAATTGCTTCAACATCTGTGGTTTGGCCCGGGACCATGCTGTGGGAACTTTACAGTGTTCCCCCAGACCCCCTAGCTAATTTGGTTAGGCCGTACCACTTTTAATTTGCTTCCTACGGCCCTACGTGGAGTAACGAGATTCTCAATGATTAATGAGATCCCAGTCGAGTAACTAGATGAATTATTTTCGATTTTGTGACATGTTTTCAATAAATACACTTAGTAAAGTTTAACATAAAAATTAGAATCAAGTAAAACATTAACTTTAGTCAAATATTTGTAATGACTTCGTTTTGTGTGGCACCTGTGTACGGTACCATGTTAGCCATTACTAAAATAGGGTAGCCACTGCCCTAAAATTACAACAATAGGATTTCGTTTTAGACTCCAGTGAAAGTTTAACAATCAACTAAAGGGCAATAATTGGCCACACTTGCACAATGAAAGATGGGCAATTCAAAAGTAGGGTGGGGTGGTGGGGGGAGGTGGAAGCTTGCTTTCTAACTTTGAATTTGAATTAATACCAAAATGTAGTTTTGAGTAATAAATGAACTCAATTCAAAGTTTAATTCACAAGTATTGGAACAACATTAGTTTATAGGAAATGTAATTACTGAAACTTAAACATTTTTTCAAAGGCTAGCACTTATAGAAAACAAAATAGTTTAAAATCGAAAAAGAAAAAATAATGATTTTAAAATCGAAAAATAATCAAAATCGAATCTATCCCAAAACAATAAAACCACACACCCCTAGGTTTTTGGAATATTAAACTTGACAACGAAAGCTCACTTTTGACAACATTCAACACCTCTTTCGGCAAATTTAAATTTGACCGGCTTCCTCTTGGGATTTGTGTTTCCCCTAAAATTTTTTCAAAAAGCGAATGATCAGTTGTTTGGGCGTTCTTTCTTGGAATACAGTAGCTATCTCGACAGATGATTTCATTATGGGGGAAAGGGGGGGGGGCGGTAAATAAACTCGAGCACGACTCCAATGTGAAGTGCCTACTAGATAAAGCATGCGTTTAAAATGCCAAATTTAACAACAACAAGGTTCAGTACTGTGAAACTAGAGTGGGCATAATAGTGATGAGTAAAGGAACCCACGTAGAACCTAACAAGGTCCAAGCAATTAAGGACCTGTCTGCTCCAGAAGAAAAATGCGTTGTATTTCAGGTGTGGTTAAATCTCGTTTCCTATATTCCTCAGTTGGCTCAGTCAACCGTTGCATTTCGGGAACTAAAAGTAGATGTCGAGTGGACTTGCAATGACAGTTTGAAAAGCAGTACAACTAAATAATTCAATTTGCCAGGCAATTGAATTTATAAATTTTAAACCAGTGGTCAAAATTTTAGTCAAGTTGACGCATCTCAATCTGGACTAGACGGAAGCTTGTTACAAGATGGTAAACCGGTAATGTTTATCTCAAGAGCATTAACGAAAACCGAAGCTAACACTGCTCAAATTGAAAAAGAATTGCTGTCGATTGCGAATGAGTGTGAAAATTTCCAATATTACATTTATGGAGTGAATGTTAAAAGTTCATATGGATCATGAGCTGTTACTTGCAGTTGTTAAGAAACCAGTCGACAAAATAACACCGAGACTACAACGGTTTGTTTTACGTCTCCAAAGGTAAAAGCTCAGCCCCGTGTACGAACCAGGCCCAGAAATGAACATCGCCAAATTACTGCCCAGAAATTTTCCAGCTACTCAGGTAACGAGTAAGCCTCCTGTCAAAGTAGACGAGTTGAAGGAGTCAAACGTAGTCTCACATGAGTGGGTAAAACTTGTCTCAACACACTTTTACGGATGGAGAATCAAAACAGCTGTACGACATCACAAAGCAAGGTTGGCCTGAACACAAAAGTCAACTGAACCCTGAGATACAGCTGTGTTGGTAGAGTCGGTTCTCATTCCATATCTTGCGTAACATGATTTTTGTTTAACGAAAAGTTATTCATCCTAAGTACATTTAGGAAAGGCTCTTCAGGTGAGCTTATGCTTGTTCCGATAGTGCATGAGATGGTGCATGACATTGCAGCTGGTTTGGACGAGAGATATACTGGTGATTTGATTCCCTTTGATGCCGTGTGTTATCAAGTGGTTTACACGTTTCTTGGGAAACCGACGTCAATATGTCATTGTTGAAGGCTCTGGTGACCGTTACATCAGGAGTGCCGCAGGGTTCGAATTCTTTTTCTACTGTATATTAATTACTTGATGGTTGTTGTTGTTGTTGACATTGTGCAAGTTGTTCGCTGACGATACCCACATCTATTAAGTTATTAAGAGTGAGCCCAACAACCTTGACCGCAGGCGAACCTGGATAGGATTAACGATTGGTGCAATACGTGGAAAACGAACCTTAACGCAACGAACACAAAGGCAATTCACATTTCGCACAAGAGAAACTACAGATTTTCAATTTATTAATTAAAAGATCTTGCATTACAAGTTGTTGACACCATCACTTGCCTCAGCATCAAACTTAATGTGCACGTCTCTGCGCTGAAGTTTTTTTATGAACAGGCTCGATGCATGTAACGGTGGAATTTGATGTTCTTTAACGATGCTCACATAAATTATCTGTACCCCGAAGATGCTCACCAGTCATGCTTGCTTTGTCAAGGCCCGTTACTAAGCAGTTTTAATATAAATACTAGCCGATAAATACATCTTCTTCTTATAGATCAGTGACTCGTTGCCTCCTTTTGGCTTAGTGGGGACCCTCTGTGCGACGAAAGTCTCCCCGTAATGTTAGTTACGTGTTCATAATAATCCTAGCGAAGTACAATGGCACGTCCGCCATCTTTAGTTGCTGGATTAAGCGCAAAGACCAGATCTTGCAGTTGGTGAGCACGATACTTCAGCAGTGACATCATGCTGAGCTATCGGAAAATTCACCGAGCGTTTACGAACTACTTCAATGAGGTGGACCTTCAACGCTGAATTGTTCGCTGAGATGCTCAATGAATTTATCTGCCGTGCACCAAACTTGATGACTGCACTCAACACCTGCTTATGTATGAATGCCCTTTTGGTGCCATATCGGTTTGTTTATGTACAGTTCTTCCTGCCAAAAGCTTGCAACTGTCCACGATCGTCAATCGTCTGTCAACGAAGCCAAATTAGAGACAGATTCTTGTTTATTTTTTATGTATCAACCACATCCTTATTGCATTAGGCACCTTGTTTAAAAAATCTTCTATTAACACCTCTGGAACAATTTGTGAAACGGATCATCACAATCCAATTCTTTTACCCATTCGGAGCCCAAAGTATTAAATCGTGCCCAAGAGCAAAATCGAGATAGGTTTGCTTGTGTTTGAACAATATATGGCTGATTATGGCCAATTTTCGGCACTCGTGACTGATAATGGGGCTCAGTGGACAGCTTCTGAATTTCAGACCCTTTGTCAAAAGCAGAGGAATTCGCCACCTGACTGGGTGCACCTTATAATCCTAAGTCGAACGGTTTCTGGGAGGTCTTCATACGCAAGTTCAAGAAAGCTTTAAATGCTGCTCGTAGAGAGGGTAAAACAATTAAGCAATCCCTAAATGAATTTCATGTAGCAAACTAAAATTGTGTCCACACAGTCACGGGTGAAACTTCAGCAAAATTGTTTCTAGGACGAGAATCTAGAAAATGCTTGGATTTGCTAAAACCAAATCTGCAGCAGAAAGTTCATTTAAAATACAATAAAATAATGCTAGCACTGCTCACAGAAAACGTGATACGTTCACGGAATTCGCACCAATTTGTACTAGAGATTACAGTGTTGCAAAACGAAATTGGCAAGGAGCTGTAATTATTTAGTACTCAATAGTGGCCTAACTCGAATGCGAAATGTTAGCCAAATTCGCGAAAGATTCCCGAATGAAGAATTAAATCCTGACGGTTCTGTTAAAAGTTCGCAAAACGCGCATTTTGCTAAGATCGACGATTTTCCAAATGAAGCACTGAATCCTGCCAATGTTCCTAGTGATTCTCCTATTCAAATTAGTAGAAAAACACGCAGACAATCTTGTGGTGTTTCCATTGCCCAATCAGGAGTCGAGTTCTAAAAGATCACCTTGTAAGGGAGTCACGCCACATAGATCTGTCGTAACACTTTATACTTATACGTCACTGTCACCAGGGCAAGCAGTCGAAAACAATCGAGCGCATTCTGAGCGAAAATCAGTTAAAAAATTCTAAAGTCCAAAAGAAAATGATGATTGTTCCCATAGTGAAAGTGAACTTCCAGCGCAAGCTGAGTCAGTTTCCCAAAGCAAATTCCGTGGACAAAAACCAACGAGTCCATTGGTCCCAAGCTTTGTTGTTGACGCTAAAAATACTGACGCGCAACCTACACTTTCCGAACACACGAATGCACGCACAAAATGCAAAATAAGCCCTGAAGTTTCGTTAGCAAAAAATCGTCCAATTAAAGGGATATTCCTCCCAGCGCCATTTTTCTCGATCCTCCACATCAAGTTCGGCCCCAAAGGTCTATTTCCTTACCGTTAGTCAATCACTTGGTAAAAATCCATTTTAAAACGTGGTGTCTAGGAGATTTTCTGTTGAATAACTGTTAACTTTATTTACTGCGTCCCGCAGTATATGATGCTTTGCGTGCTTACAATAATCATGACGTTTCATCTCTGTGTTTGCATGTAATGATTTTCTAATAATTACCATGAGATCAAATATCTAAAAGAGTAATGCGGTAAAAATTAAAATTAATCATTCAAATAGATCGCCGAAGCAAAATTATAAATTGTGATGTTAAAATACGATAATCATTCTGGTTTGTGAAGACACAATTTTTAACTTGATGCTCTTTCGTGTACTATTCCCAAAGCCAACCGAGACAGCAGCTACGTTCCTTGCTGGGAGGAACGAAGCTACCACCCCAGCCGACCTTGGTGCTCTGCGCGTTGCTTGGATGGCGATCTGCGCGTGGCTGTTATAAGGCAGGCCGGGCGTCCCTTTAAACCATTATAATACGATGACTGAGTGTGAAATTTGCTAATAATTGTTTTTTTTTCTATTCTGCATAGTTAGCAGATCATCTATCAGTTAGACGAGACGATGGCGTTCGGCAACAATAAGATAAGACTTTTGCTGTTTACCCGAATGGTGAAGCCACGAGGGCAATAAAGCGAAAGTTTTACCGCATTGTAGCCGAATGCCATTGTCTAACATATTTGTACAACGACGAGTTGGACGAGCCATTGTTGCAATAAAGCGATAGTGTTAGTGCGTTGTTGCCGGACCATCGTCGGACATATTTGTACAATAACAATTTTCATTGTTAGTGTAACCCAGCGATTATTGCGATAGCAAACGAGCCATTGTTGGCAATAGTTACGTATCCAAGTTTCCGAAATAATACATTTATTACAGCTGAAAAAATACCCAAAGGAAAGAGTTAAAATAGATTAAAATAAACAAATAAGGCATTTATTTGCA
This sequence comes from Lithobius niger, assembly GCA_023313725.1. Lineage (NCBI taxonomy): Eukaryota > Metazoa > Arthropoda > Chilopoda > Lithobiomorpha > Lithobiidae > Lithobius > Lithobius niger. Next base: position 5,728 of record JAHWFP010250519.1, read on the forward strand.
GTTATTGAATTTTTTTTTTTGCAAAATAGTATATGAATTTGGCTGGTTTTGCTTGAAAAGCCGTGATGGATTTGTCTGGTTTTGGAAAAAAAATTTTTGTGGGGATTGTAGCACATTTAAAACTCTGTCAGATGATGGCGCCACTTTAAAAAGTAGGAAAAGTGGAGTTGGTTGGTTTTGCATGACAGCTCTTGATATATATATATATCAAAAACGTCAAGTGTGCCGTAAAAAAGGGGGATATATGATTGAATTTTCACTTGTTAAAATGAACACGGATAAAAATTGATTATTTTTAATTGAAATAATAAAATGTACAATTGAGAAAATTCCATCTGTTTAGGTGCTGTTGTGCTTTACGTTTTGAATATATGATTGGTAAAGCACAACAGCACCTAAACGGACGGAATTTTCTCAACATTTATTATTTCAATTAAAAATCATCAATTTTTATTCGTGTTCATTTTAACAAGTGAAAATTCCATCATATATCCCCCTTTTTTACGGCACACTTGACCTTTTTGTTTGTGATCCGTGTACCTTTTTTACGGCTATGGCGTCGCGCTACATAGGTTTATACATACAGTCGATTGTTGCTGGCCACTTTGAAACAATTCAACTCATCTCTGAAAGCCTGCATCTGCGAAATAAATACGCAATTCCATCGTTTTTACTGCCAATTTCGAGGCAAAGCAGCTTAGTTTGATTTAAAAATATATGCGTTTGGCTGAAACACTGATTCTTTGATTTTATTTTATTCAAGGAGCTGTGGCCCGCAGCCATGCGCCCCTACCCTAGTACAAATATGTGGAGACTACCATACACATGTACAACCCGCTGACACCGCTGACCCGCTTTCATAAAGGTTTAAAGGGTTTAACGAGCGTTAACCACTCCTGGTCATTTGCCCGAAGCCCTAAGGCCCTATGTTTTGCTGAGTTTTGCTGAGTGGCATTGTTCCCTAAATACAATGGTTAAAACAATGTAAAACAATCAAAATGATCGTTTAGGGTTCCGTAACTCCGGAAAGGATCGGTCAATTGAAAAAGTGGTCCCTGTAAGGTTGAAGCCCAGGGAAATTTCTGGCTCAGATCATGTTTCAGATTTTAGATAGGTGCAGTAGTTTTTTCTGAAACCGTGTCAGCCAAGAAGCAGAACAACAACAACAACAACAAGTGAACAGTTTTCAAATTTACGTGTGGCTTCCTACGTTTACTCTTGCACGGAATTGTGTAAAAGTTGGTGTAAAGTTTGGAAAAGTTGTCATCTACTATCTGGCCACGTTTGGTCGAAATATATTGAATAGAAACGGAGAAATTAATAGTTTCAGTTTTGCTGGAGAGAGGACTTCAATCATATATATACACGGCTATCACCGTGTATGATATTTCGGTTATGAGCAGACCTAATGATGATGATGAGGGATCATGACGTCCGGCCAAAAGCGAGCAGGTTGCGGTGGAGGGCGTGAGGAGGTGGCTGTTTGCTGGAACGGCGTCGGGGTCAGCTAGTTAAGCCTGACTTGTGCGTCTACTCCTTGTCTGTCTTGTCTTGTTATTGTTTTTAGTCTGTGTTTTTGTTATCTGTTCTTGACGCTGGGGTGTGGTTATGTAATGCCCATTGGGGCGAGTTAACCTGATTAAAGTTAAGTTACGCCTGCCTTATTTCTCTTGTAGAATAGTTAACTATAGTGTTAGTTAGCCGTGTAATGTGTTAGGTCAAAGACACATCACTTGCTCCCCTAGAATTCGTACCTCAGTTGCACCAAAAGTGTAACGATATGTATTCGTTTCGTTTGTTAGTGCAATTTTGTGCCGCTTTATCAGCAAAATCGACAGCCAATGAGATGCAAGAATCAGTATATTGGCGCTAATGAGAGCAGTGACGTCACACACTTTTGAGATATGCAGAAGCAAAAGTTAATAAAACTAACTAATTAACTAATTAATTAACTTTTGGCAGAAGCAATTCACACGGTTTCTGACGCTGTGCCGTAGTACTGAGTGGAGCGACCCTACAAACGATGCGCAATCCAAAGCGTCTGCTGTAGTTGTTCGAGCACCATAGCTGCGTACCAGGTGTGGTATCGTTCCTTCGGCGTCTTCCTTGTAGCCTTCAGCCCAGACACATTGTGTTATAGGTGACTCCCACAGACGATTGATTATACCTTGGATTAATAACTACACTTTTAGGTGGACAAGCCTAAAAGCCTTTTTTTTTTCTTCTTTTTTGCTGTTAACGAATACTGTTTTATTATAGATCAAGCCTACTGGTACATCGTGTCAAGAACGTCATTTTGAAACACCTATTTTTAGCCTGTGTGGTTGAACTTTTATAGAAATGGATGAAATGAAGAGGGTGAATGCAGTTGATGACAGTGAGGAGGAGACAGCTTTCGGATGTGATACATGTGGCGAGACATTTACGCTGAAAAATGATTTAACAAAGCACATCATCCAGTCGCATATTGAAGAAGAACCAGTTACAATTAAGGAAAGTGGCAAGAAATTTGTACTTCACAGCGGGGAAACACATTTTCAATGTGTAGAGTGCGGAAAGGCTTTTAGATCTAAACAAGCCCTGAGGGAACACATAGTTCTTAATCACAGTGGGGAAAGCTCTTTTAAATGTACAGAATGTGAAAAGACTTTTATCTACGAATCACAGTGGAAACGTCACGCGTTAGTTCACAGTGGAGAAAGGCCCTTTAAATGTAAGGAGTGCGGTAAGACGTTTACGCAAAGAGTGACTTTGTTGACTCACGAACGTATTCATAGTGGAGAAAACCCTTTTCAATGTATAGAGTGCGGAAAGGCTTTTAGATCTAAACAGGCATTGAAAGAACACACAGTTCTTCATCACAATTGGGAAAGCTCTTTTAATTGTACAGAGTGTGGAAAGGCTTTTATGTACGAGTCACAATTGCTGCGTCATGTTGTGGTTCACAGTGGGGAAAAAGCTTTTCAATGTACGGAGTGCAGAAAGGCTTTTAAATCTTCGACGACGTTGAAGGAACACGCAGTTGTTCACAGTGCAGAAAAAGGGGGGAAAACTTTTCAATGTCTAGAGTGTGGAGAGGCTTTTGGAACTGCGTATTTCTTAAAGAAACACTCAGTTATTCACAGTGCGGTAAAATCTTTTCAATGTCCGGAATGTGGAAAGGCTTTTGAAACTGCGTATTTCTTGAGGAAACACGCAGTTATTCACAATGCGGAAAAATCTTTTCTATGTCTGGAGTGTGGAAAGGCTTTTAACTTTAAGTCAAACCTTGTAAGTCATTCTCGAGTTCATACTCAGGAAAGAGCTTTCAAGTGCCGTGACTGTGGAAAGGCCTTTAAGGGTGCTGTTGACTTACAGAGGCATGCGAGGATTCATAGTGGCGATAAACCTTTTAAATGCGTAGTTTGTGGAAAGGCTTTCACTCATTCCGAAAACTTACGGCAGCATGCGGTCGTTCATAGTGACGAAAAACCTTTCAAGTGTGACGAATGTGGCGAGGCATTTCGACGAAAAGCAAATTTGGACGCGCACGTTACCATACACAGTGAAGAGGAACCTTTTAAGTGTAAAGAGTGTGGCAGGAGATTTAAACTAAAAACTAACTTAACGACACATTTACGGAGTCACTATAAGAAGAAAAGTATCAAATGTGGACAGTGTACCAAAATGTTTACTTGGAAATATAGTTTATCACTACACACACGTCGCTGTCACGAAACGAAACCTTCGGATGGTGAAGTTCGTGGCGAAATCTCTAAAATAAAAGACGAAGTAGCGCTGCCTGCCCGTGTTGATGATGGGGAGAAACCTTTTGGATGTAAAATATGTGGCAAGACATTCACTCACAAAAGCAATTTAACACAGCACAAAGAAGTACATAGTGAGGAAAGACCTTTTGAGTGTAGCAAATGTTACAAGACCTTTAAACGAAATTCACAACGAACAAAGCACATGAGTGTTCACACGTAACAAGAGTCTGTAGAAGCTTCTGCAAGTCCAGGTCTAGCCCACTAGAACCATGAACGTATACATACAGTACCGTACATGAGCTTGCGTGAACTCGAATTTAGGGTACGTGAAAATGTACTGTGAATGACCAGGGATGGACCTATCATATTAACTCTTTAACTAACCATTAGGTTGCTTTGCCCCATTGATTTGCAGGGTATCAATAGCAGTAAAAACTGCACTACTGGTACTCGGGCTAGTAAATATAGTAGTAAAAACTAAACTATATTACTCAGGCCATCAAATATAGCAGTAAAAATTGCACTACAGAACTCGCAGGTATTCAAATACTGCAGTAAAAACTGCATTACTGGTTTTGTGAGGGAGATAGTGCACAGGTCATTGTCATAAAATGGCTGAAATTCAAAGCCGATAGGATAAGATTCGACAGAACCTTCATAGGGGCTCAGCACATGGCCTTCCGCTGTACCTGGATTCACTTTGTTTGTGGCAAGGGCAACGGGTGCCATATCCAGTCGTTATGTAAACATGCTGCACTACCTATTGACAACTGAATCGTCATTAGTATTTGGCAACAAGCTACATTGAACTGTAATTCTTTGGGAAGAACCGAAGATGCCTGCCTAATCCAAGAATTCCGGCAGGGGTATCAATTTTGCTTCAGACTGCCAAAGCAGGCACATTAGAATCAAACTGCTACCCAAGCAATACAATGCCTTTTAGATGGATGGAACCGGATAACTTTTGTGTGGACTTGCAAGTCTAAGAAGTGAAGTCTTACTGCCATAGGTCAAGAACAAGTAACAATTTGTGGCTTTGGTCAATTAGTGGCGAAAACGTTCACACACTGTAAGTGGAAAACCATCAAGAAATCTGTAACAGTCGCTAAGGCATTGAACTAATAGCTTAGGAGGTGCCAAAAACTTGTTCAATTATTTCCGGACGTGTTCATGAGAAGTCTGCAATTCTTGACATGCATATTTGAGTTGATCAGTATTGGTGCTGTCTGCCAGGTGACATCAAAAGACTTGGGAAAAGCTCTCATTTCAACTGACCATGGGCGTCTGAAGTAACTGACATCATGCATATTTGGTTAGCCGATACAAGGACCAGTTATGCCGGTATCACTTGCCTAGTGAGATAGGATTGGGCAGTATACCTGTACTATTACCATGCTACTGTTTGGCCATAGTACCCAATCACCAAGAAGCAGATATTTCTGCCACTCTCTGCGATACAAATTGTCAGAAGAAAAAAACTGTCGGGCAGTTAATCTATTTATTGGATTTTTTATGAATAACTTTTCAGTACTTTGCTGTATTGATCTGGCTATTCCACCAATGAAAAGGTTTCGTCAAGATGATAAAAATATTGTATTGAGATGCCAATATGGGTAAAAAGTTGACAAAACAGCAGAAATGTCGGCAAAATTTGTCCAGAGCGGCCTTCCACTGACCGCGATGCTCTTCCACTATCCATTCTGATATGTCAAAAACTAATGCGTGACGTCGTTTTTATCCTCCGTGAAAATTTTGCTGCATGCAATAGTTGTTTGAATTGCTTTGTCTGAAATGCTGTCTTGTATAATATCCTCTCATCATTGATCCCGTCATCATTGTAGTCATTGTATCATGTTAAAGGGCAATTACATCCATTTTGACATGCATGTTTGACTTTTGGATCACTTACACAATAACTAAACACAAGAATTGCGGTACGAATACGTTACTTACGTCCGATATAACAATTTAATTAGTGCATTACCAAAACATGACAGGGAGATCGCCATTGTTTTGCTGGAACGCTCAGAAATTAATGCCGACAGCTGTCACTTTTCGATTTTGACTCATAGTGTAGTGGCAAGCTAAGGCCGTCAGACGCTTGAGCTCCTCACAGTCAATACAGCTATCTCAATTGGCTGCGAGTCAAAATCGAAGAGATCTGTCTGCCGGCATTAATTTCTACGCGTTCCAGCAAAACAATGGCGACCTCAGTGTAGTGTTTTGTTAATGCACTAATTAAATTGTTATATCGAACGTACGTATCATATTCTTACCGCAATTCTTGTGTTTAGTTATTGTGTAAGTGATCCAAAAGTCAAACATGCATGTCAAAATGGATGTAATTGCCTTTTAATAATTAGATTAGACCTGTTCAGCACATTCAACATAAAACTATCAGAAACCAGACCCACAAGGGTGAACTACCCTGCCATTTTTCAGCCAATCAAAGTAGTGATACGAGAACAAAAATGGCTGCCACCAAGTTGTTACATGGTGTACCAAACCTAACCAAAAGGTGTTCCGCATAGAAAGTAGTAATATCACCCATGCCAAGCTAATCCCACCGAATATTAGCGCGAAGGTTAGATGATAAACCTTACTATTACAACAATCCTGGCATTGCTCCTCTCTGGTGGAACACTGAGAGGTTGAAGGACAACTGGGAAGTGATCACTTCCCCATTGATCCTCAGAAACTATAAAGCGAAATGCCTCCGTAATCCCAGAAGAACAAAGAAGTCCAAGACAGACGTTTGCAGGTCACCAGAATGCCATCTGAAAAGCATAGGCGTGACTCCATGTACCACCATTAGATTCAGATCCTCAATTACTCGGACAAGCAGTTGCCCGTTCGAGTCACAGCGAGTGGGCCCCCAGTCAAAGTGGCGAGCGTTGAAATCTGCTATTATGCAGGGTGCAGAAAATTGCTGTAACCACCTGTTCCACACTGCACTTGTTACAGTTCGCGACGCATGCAGGACTACAACAGTCACCCATGTACTACCCAGTCACGCTTTCCTACAGCAAGAATCGATTTCACTTTCATAATTGCATGCACACAATAAATAAGGGACTTTCCATTTAACAAAAATTGTAATGCCCGAATTCATATTGGCCATAATACAATCTGCATTTGGAATTTTGTCAAAATCTAAATTGCGTACCTGCGTCTCCTGAATTAGTAACTGAAGAAATGTATGGAAATAAACCACTCTACTATTTGCCACACCATGCCGTAATAAAGGAGGACAGAAAAAAGGGTAAACTGAGGGTGGTTTTTGATGCCTCGTCTCATGCCCCTGGAAGCTTATCACTCAACGACTGCTTGTGGCCTGGTCCGAGTTTGAACCAAGACATCCTGAAGATACTGCTGAGATTTCGGACATACACAATAGTCCTCGTTGGAGACATTGAAAAGGCATTCCTTCAGATTTCATTGGCTGAGGAGGATCGCAATGCAACTTTGTTTAGCTGGATTCCAGTAGGCGCAACTGCAGGTGAAGACGTGCCTGTTTGTATTTATCGAATGACCAGAGTTTTGTTTGGTGCCTCGTCAAGTCCATTCCTTTTAGCGGCTGTGATTCGACATCATCTAAAAGGTTTCGAGTGTGTAAATCCAAAATTGGCAAGGATGATGGCTGACAATTAGTACGTTGATGATTTAATGTTAGGATGTCGCTGTGTCAGTGAAGGGTTCTCCATGCGAGAACAGGCTCAAACAATAATGAAAGCCGCTAGTATGCATCTGCGAAAATGGAGTACTAATTCTAAAGAACTGACACAAAAATGGAAGGAAGCAGCAAGCCACGATGATGCAGAATTGACACCACTCAAAAGGAGCTGAAGGTCCTTGGAGTTCAGTGGGTTTTAGAAACTGATGAGTTGAAGTTCAGCAGTTCAACTTTACTTCAATTTGCGAATAGGGAGTTGGCCACAAAGCGGACTGTTTTGAAGGTTTCTGCACGAATATTTGACCCTTTTCGCTTTCTCAACCCCTTTGTAGTCCGAGCCAAACAACTTTCCAGGACATTTGGAAGACCAAGGCAGACTGGGATGAAGGATTGCCTCGAGAGATGCAGGAAAAATGGCATCAGTGGAAATCTGAATTACCACAGCTAGACTTGTGCAGAATTCCTCGACGAATCTGCTTACATTATGAAGAGTTAGATGATAGTTTTCAGCTACATATCTTCTGTGATGCAAGCATTCAGGACTATGGCTGCGTTGTTTACCTCCGCCAAGAAACAGCCCTTGGGGAAATACACAACAATCTTATAGTGAGCAAATGCAGGGTAGCCCCTTTGAAAACTCTTACCTTACCACAACTTGAACTGATGGGAGCAGTGATGGGAGCTCGACTTGCCCCTCTTCCCTTTTAAGCCTCGCGCATTCCCGGACCCAATTGAGAAGAGACTGTTCAATGGAGTAGGACTATGAACCCTCTCCCTCGCCTACATTTCCGTTATGCAATTATCATTTTCCCTTTGTGTGTGTATTTTACCTGAAGATTTAGTCATACTAATTTCTGCCTCCTCTGAGCTTACAGTAACACTCATACTATTATACACTTCGTCATTACTCTGTCCAGTGCTGTGGTGCACTGATGTGCACAGTGGGGCACCTAATTGTGCTTGCATCAATTCTTCTTCACCCAATGGTTCATCTACCTCACTACTCACACTGGCTGCTGCACTGCATGCACTGGCCACTGTAACACTCATTTTTCCACCACCTTTGTTGGTAACATCGCCACTCACTTGGCTTACATTGTTTTCACGCGCTATATTGGTTGCGCTGTTCACTGCAACGCTGCTCTGCTGCTGCTCCACTGCCTACACTTTCACCTGCATCGTTACTTGCAATTTCATTCATTTTGTTATACACATATCTACTCCCTTTCTCTGCAACGGTTGGTGTATCTCCAGTTTGACTTTGACGTATAGGCCTCTTCTTGATGTGCTGCCGTTCAAATAGTGGAGTCACTAGGTGAGCAATATCGGACTCACAGGAACTGATGCGTGTCACTAAAGCACTAGCACTTACACTTTTAGCTTCAACACTCTGAGATTGCCTTCTCAGGATTCACCTCCAATTTCACACTTTGCTCTGTCGCAGCTACTGCTGCTGCTGCCGTTGCTTCCGAGTCTATCATAACAGAGCTTATGTTTGCACCTGAGTTGATCATGTGTTGCTGTCCAGACATGCCCACTCTTCCACTGGCAACCGTTGAATCATTGCCACCTTGCTGTTGGTTTAATGTTAGGTTAGGTTCTGACTCTGGCTCTTGCACAATGCTCCGAATTCGACACTCCTCTTGCGCCTTCGCAACAGCGATCACTGAGATGCGGGCATAAATTGCACGGGTCGCGACAGCAGCCACACACCGCGCATGCGCGGCGGAAATGTCCGCGCAGGCCACAGCGGAGACATCTTGGTGTGCGGTCCGACACCGCAACCAACGCAGGAATGCATCTAACGTGAATGATGTCGGACATCGTCAAGCGTCGTTTGATCATGCGGAATAAACTTAACAATACGGACACCAAGACTTTCATATGTCTCTACCACCTACGGTTAATTTTTCGAAACTATGATCGAGTAACACACTAAAACGGCAAATTGCCGCGCCAACACCATCTGCCGTCACTTCATGTGGAAGCCAGTACATTTTCGCTGTCAAGCTGTTATAGTAAAAGTCATGTATATTTTTTGTTCACCATTTACTGCTAGCAAAGCACAAAGAAGCTTATTTTTAGCAGCTGCACCTTTGAGGACTTGATAAGCATTGCATGTACGCAAGCCACAGACCACTTCAATTTCGTGGGCGCGTACTACTGATGCCGCAGCATTGAACATCTGAACAATAAGAGGGTGCTCCAGCGCGATTACACAAAAAGACCACTGACCTTATTATTTTGACTAACATAAACTGCCTCCGTAGACCTTTTTGAGATACGCCACTTCTCTAGCCTTTACCATAGCTTCTTTGGAGCACTGGTCTGCAACCTGCGGAGCATTAAATAAATTCTTAAAGGGATATACCTCCAGCGCCATTTTTCTCGATCCACCACATCAAGTACGGCCCCAAAGGTCTATTTCCGTACCATTAGTCAATCCCTAAGTAAAAATCCGTTTTAAAATGTGGTATCTAGGAGATTTTCTGTTGAATAATTGTTTACTTTATTTACTGTATCCTACACGTATATGATGCTTTGCGCGCTTACAATTATTGTGACGTTTCATCTCTGTGTGTGCATTTACTAATTTACTAATAATTACCACGAGATCAAAAATCTAAAAGACTAATGCGGTAAAAATTCAAAGTAATTATTCCAATAGATCGCCGAAGCAAAATTATAAGACACTAACCTAGAAGATCATAAATTGTGATGTTAAAATACGAATCATTCCAGTTTGTGCGGACACAATCTTTAAGTTGATGCTGTTTCGTTTACTATTCTCAAAGCTAACCGAGACAGCAGCTACGATCCTCTCTGTGAGGAACGGAGCTACCACCCCAGCTGAACTTGGCTCTCGTAAATGCACGGATGGCGATCTCCGCGTGGCTGTGATAAGGCAGGCGGAATGTTATAAGGCAGGCCGGATGTCCCTTTAACGTTTGTTATGGCTGATTGTCTATCTTCGGTGGCTGCATTGTGTTCACTAACAATGTTACTGTAAGATGGACTCTTTTTCACTTAATGACATTGTTGTCTGTCACTGCCATGTTGATTTTGTCTTCACTTTCTTCTACCCCAAGTTGCTGCAACTCTTCAGCTGCCACACCTCGCCTCTTTGCTTTCCTGCATATTGCCGCAAACACAGTCCGTGGCATGACCCCGGACGTAATGTCCTGTTCAGTAATTACTCCATTTTCTACGCATTCCTGCAGTAGTTCATGTACATCAGCCGCCATCGATACACAAGCCCCGTTCCCCAGCATCGTTGCATCTTGGTTGAGTGAGCTTAAATCCGATCTAGTGCGCTTTGCCGATTGTTGCCCCATTGTAACATGTAGTAGCATTGCATTTGGGGGTCTCACCGCCTCCGTCTGTCCAGTTTTAAAAAATTCCTTTGCGCAAACTTACTCCAATAAGCACTGCCTGCCGGCCATGCAAATACCGGAAAAGCAGCAGTGAGCAGCAAGCTACCAGCATGGAACGGCGCGAGGAACGCAGGTACTATCTCAGTTGGCCTTGATGTGTGGCAATGTCGGGTATCGTACAAACGGGGTCTATTCCGAGCTTTTATCATTTTGCTTTCCCATTGGCTGCTGATTTTTCTGCCCTCGCTGACGTCATAATACAGCTCAACAGCTTACGCACATGCACACTAGTCAAACCAGAAATGCTTCGGTGTGCGTGTATCCTGTGATGTCACGTAATGAGCTGGGACAAGGTCGAGTGGAACGATAGTATACTGGAAGGTGGTCCTTCCTCAGCTCATTAAGTCGTTTTCCCCGCCAATATTTCGTGCAACGTCACTGGCTCCGGTTTGGTTTGGTTCGAGTGCATGAGCGTAAGCTGTCGAGCTGCATTGTGACGTCAGTGGCACCAGCAAAATCAACAGCCAAAGGAAAAGCAATATGCAAAAATGTTGGAAGAGCCCCCCCTCCGGCTTGGGATTGACCAACCTTGCTATATACTATCGTTCCGCCAATCTTCGTACCGTACAAGCAACAGTGCTCTTGTTGTAGCGATCAGCAAGGAATGCAGTTATTATCTCAGCTGGCTTTGGCCCAGACACAACATGTTTTGCAGGGACCTTCTACTATCTACCGAGTCGGTACACTCAGTTAACGCATCTGAGCTATAGCAAACTATTTCCCGCACACGAGCGAGATTCAGTTGATGACGTTTTTGCTTCCAAAACCATTCCTCGAAGCAGACGACGCTAGGTTTATTGAAACCAACAAAAAGGTATATTCAACTAGCGAATAGTTTTTAACGAAATTAATGAATAATTATGAAATATCTGTGTTGTCGTTACTTGTGGCACCACAATGGCTGCTTTCAACTTACGTTCCTTTCTGTTAACCCTCCAGATTGCCATAACCAACTACTAGGTTAGCTGTGTATATTGTAATATCGCCATGCCATACTTCCTGTCACATGACATAGGCACTTGTATATAAAAGCTTGCATACAGGAAGTAAACTGTCTCTTCAGTTGTAGCTTACACAACACTTGTCTTAGTCCGTTGTTATGCCACGCGGTACAGGGTGTACATGCCCAGTACACTACAATCTGATCGTTCAATCTTTACTGAACGTTAAAATACACATTATTATAAACAGAACGACAAATTCTTACCAGATTACCCAAGTCGAGAGTAGCAGACGTTGTGTCGAAACCAAAACATTGCGCGCGTTTGCGATGATCGCTTGTTTCGGTGCTCTCCGTCTGATAACAAACGTTGCGATTTTCAGTCGCACTGTCGATTGTACCAGAAGGTTAATGAACTTTAAAACAATTTAAACAATTGGAGCGGTCCTGCTGATGAGTACTCGTTCGTTTGTTAGTCCAATTTTGTGTCGATTCATCAGCAAAATCAAAAGCCAATGAGATGCAAGAATCTGTAAAATGGCGCGAAATGGGAGCAGAGACGTCAAACGCGTTTGGGGTAAGGCAACCACCTCCCAAAATATCGCACGGTTTCTCGCTGTAAAGCGCAATACTAAGCGGGCCCACCCTACCAAACCTACGTATAATCCAAGCTCCCTGGTGCTTTGTTCACTTTTCACCATAGAGTTAGATATAATATATTCTTACACGTGGAATTTAGGTGACCCCCACCCTATAAATTCTTGCCACAACTGATGATTACTACACGGACACTTTTAGGCCAATTTAAACTTTTATCAGCTCGAGCGTTCCTTTTCTTTGATGCTTCAAGCGTTCTTGCGTCCCGCATCCGAAAATCAACGTAGTTGGCTTTTTTATACTTCGTTAATTGCTCTTGTAACAATACATAGGAACTAAATTTGTCACCTGTTGTAAAGGATACGACGGGCCCACGTGCATCTGCACCGTCGGCCATTTTCACCAAGAACTGATCAGCGCGAACGCGTGACGTCACCTTTTGGCCAAGCCTCCTGGGAACACCGACCAATAAAACCGCATGACGGGAACGGAGTATGCAGATCCTGAATCCCGTCACCGGGACCGGAGACACTGCGGTTAAACAATGGATTCGCTTATACACAATGAAAAGCCGTTTCTTGAATTTAATGAGTGTAGTAGTACTTTTAAAGAAATGGATGAAATGATAGTGCATGCAACTAATCACCGTGAGGAGAAAGCGTTCGGATGTGATGCATGTGGCGAGTCATTTCGGACGAAAGATGATTTAACAAAGCACATCATCCAGTTGCATATTGAAGAAAAACCCTTTAAGTGCAAGGAATGTGGAAAGTCTTTTGCCCATAAACAGAGATTTTTGAATCACGAACGTATTCACAGTGGAGAAAACCCTTTTCAATGTAAAGAGTGTGGTGAGACTTTTATCCAAAAGTCAGAATTGCGAAGTCATGTTCTAGTTCATAGGATAAAAGCCTTTCAATGTATTGAGTGTGGAAAGGCTTTTAAATCTGCTATTACGTTGAATGAACACACAGTTATTCACAGTGGGCAAAATCCTTTTCAATGTTTAGAGTGTGGGAAGGCTTTTAGATCTTCGTTTTTCCTGAAAAAACACGCAGTTATCCACAGTGGGGAAAGTCCTTTTCAATGTGTGGAGTGTGGAAGGGCTTTTAACTATAAGTCAAACCTTAAAAAACATGCTCTAGTTCATAGTGAGGAAAAAGCTTTGCAGTGTTTTGATTGTGAAAAGGCCTTTAAGTGTGCTGTTGACTTACGAAGGCATGCGAGGATTCATAATAGCGATAAACCTTTTCAATGCGTAGATTGTGGAAAGGCTTTCAATAATGCAGAATACTTACGACAGCATGCGATCGTTCATAGTGGCGATAAACCTTTCAAGTGTGAGGAATGTGGCAAGGCATTTCGACGAAAAGCAAATTTAGAAGCGCACGCTACCATACACAGTGGCGCAAAACCTTTTGAGTGTGAAGACTGTGGCAAGACCTTTAAACTGAAAACTTCCTTAACGACACATGCACGGATTCACAATAAGACGAAAAGTTTAAGATGTGGAGAATGCGGCGAGACGTTTACTTTGAAAAGAAGTTTATTAGTACACACCCGTCGTTGTCATGAAAACGAAACCAAAGAAAAAGATGAAGTAGCGCTGCATGCCTGTGTCGATGGTGGGGAGAAACCTGAAATATGTGAAATATGTGGCAAGACATTCGCACAGAAAAGTCTTGGGCGTGTTGGGCGTGTTGGCCTCTCTTGTAACGTTAACAAAACCAAGTGTATTTGCTTTTTCACCGGGAATGAGACGAGATACGAGATCAAAAAGATCACTCTCTATAATAAAGAAATCGACTGGGTTGATCATCTTTTGTACCTTGGTTTCACCTTCTGCTCCGATCTGAGTTGGGGAAGAGAACTTTCTCGCATTCGCCAGAACCTGTGCAGGCAGAGCAATGCTGTGTTCATGATGTTCCGCAATATTGTTCCTACCGAGGACCTTTGGGTCATTATGAGAAGCTGTGCCCTTCACCTCTACGGGATTGAGTTCTGCAACGACAACATCAAGGGCCAGTGGAACGAGATCGCAAGAGCCTACCACCTAGCGATTAAGAGGTCGTTGGGATGGTCTCGCTTCGCTAGCAACCATGAGGCCTGCTTCCAGCTCAACAACCTTACCTTCCCTCTTCAGGCTACTTGGAGTAAGGTTCAGCTGTGGCAGCAACTGCGAAAGAGCGACAACTGCCTTGCTTCTTGCCTGTTCAGAAACACTAAAGCCTGGAACACTCAGCTCGGCAAAGAAATCAACGATGCCTTCTTGGAATATGGCAGGTGGTGTAGTTCAAGAGTGGGATATGAGTTCCGAGAAGAACTTGACACAAGACTCCAGGCTAATTATGTCCTCCGCTGAATGTGCTTGCTCGTTCACGCTGCTGTGAAACGACATTGACGAAGTCATACTGGAGAGAAGCCATTTCAGTACGAAGTGTGTAATGCTGCAGATTCGCAAAATGGATTTTTGTGTGAACATTGACGAATGCTTACTGGAAGGGAGCCATTTAAGTGTGAAGTGTGATGCTGCATTTTCACGAAAAGGATACTTGAATATATTTCGACAGAGGCACACTGGAGAGAAGCCATTTAAATGCGAGGTGTGTATGCTGCATTTTCACAAGCGTGTAATGTCGCATTTTCACTTTGTAGTTGTTATTTTTGCCTTTTTTCTTTTTCTTGCGGTATTTTTAAAATTGTTTTGATTTGTTTAAATTTGTTTAGGCCGCACACTGCATAATGCAGTGTTTTGTACCTCGTTGTACGTGTAATAAATTACTTACTTACTTACTTACTTACTTTAACTCAGCACAAAGTAGTGCATAGTGAGGAAAGGCCTTTTCAGTGTACAAAATGTAACAAGACGTTTAAACGAAATTCAGAACTATCAAGGTCAAGGCACAAGGGTATTCACATGAGGGGCCACCCAGAGGTCTGATGGGGCCCACTGCTACAATGTTTTTGTGCGCCCCTCGCACCTTTCTCTGGGATTAGTATGCCTAGGCCAAGCCCGGCTGAGATAGTAGCTGAGCTCCACTCCAGGCCCGTCTGTTTAGTGACAGACACGCCAGGAGTCGTCCAGTACCATACGGCGTGAGGATTGGTATCTGAACAAAATTTATGCTTTAAACTTTAAACACGTAAAGGCAACGATCAAATTGCGAGATCTGGCGCATGTTGAGGGATTTTCACGCATTCACTTAGTCCAGATACAAATTCCTTTGGGTTCTCAATCCGTACGGTACTGGACGACTCCTGGCGTGTCTGTCACTAAACAGAAGCAAGCTGACGGGCCTGGAGTGGAGCTCAGCTACTATCTCAGCCGGCCTTGGCCTAGGCCCCGTAGGCAAAGATTTTTTTTATATATATCTAAGTCATTTAGTAGTACCAAGAATTTATAGGGTCGAGGAGGAGAAATTGTAACTCTTAATAAAGTCCCCATTGAAACGTTTTAGATTCATTCCTATTACTTACGTCCGAGCTTTCAGAGGATGCCACATGTTCCATCTGGTAAATTTGCTCATTTTTCAGCCCTATAAATTCTTGGTAGTACCATGAATCACAGATTGCAAATGCATCTGTCTCTGAGCCCAAGAAATTCTGGGACTATGTTAATCGAAGAAAGCCTCACCACATCCCGGTAGGCCAACATAAAAACAAGCATGGAGTCCGTATCAGTGATCCCCTCGGAAAAGCCAACGAACTCAACAGTTACTTCGGGTCGGTTTTCAAGCCTGGGAATCCAGTAACTACTCCTGTTACTGCCAACACACCGCAAGCAGCCGATACCCTCAGCGAAGTCACCTTTGAAGCCACTGAGATCCAAAAGCTGTTGAACTCTATTAACACACATTCTGCTCCCGGCCCTGACAGCCTTCATCCTCTGACCCTAAAAGAGCTTGGCCCTGTTATCAGTCCTGCTCTAGCCCAACTCTTCAGTAAATCCATGGCAGAGGGCACTCTTCCAACCATGTGGAAACTAGCACATGTCACTCCTATCCACAAAGGGGGCTCAAGATCCTCTGTTAATAATTACCGCCCTATCAGCCTTACCAGCATTCCCTGCAAAATCATGGAAAAAATTAATTTCAAGACTATGCTTAACTTTGCCATTGACAATAGCATAGTCCACCAGAACCAATATGGAGGGCTGCCTGGTCGGTCAACCACCCACAATCTCATCCACTTCCTCGAAAAGATCACAGAGTGGCTTGACGACAAGCTCCAAGCTGATGCAGCCTATTTTGACTTAGCTAAAGCTTTTGATACCTTACCTCACACCAAACTTCTGAGAGTTCTCAGTGATGTAGGCTACTCAGGTGCACTCCTCGCTTGGCTTACGTCTTTCCTCACCAACCGGCACCAGAAGTGTAGTGTGGAAGGTCATCTCTCTGCCTCAGTGGCAGTAGTCAGTGGAGTACCACAGGGGAGTGTCCCTGGTCCACTCCTCTTCATTCTTTTCATGAACACCCTGTACGAACATCTTCAAAGTAACAATTGTATTTTCCTTGATGACACCAAGATCTTCGCCGTCTCAAACGATCTCTCTAGCACTGCGAAACTCCAAGCCGATATCTCCAACATGGTGTCCTGGACGCAGGCCATGGACATGGACCTTAACGGGTGTAAGTATGCAGTTCTGAGGTTTGGCACCCAACATCACCAAGCTGACTATCGCCTTAGCCCAGGTACGCCAATGACAGAGAAGAATTCACAACGAGATCTTGGCATAGTCATTGACCGCAACCTGAACTTCTCCAAACACATTCAGGCTGCCGTGGCTAAGGCTTATGGGGCCCTCGCCATCATCCGGACCACCTTCTCAACCCTCCCAAGGAGGACCTTCCTCATGCTGTACCGCAGCAAAGTTCACAGCATTCTGGAGTATGCAGGCCAAGCATGGTGGGTTCGTTTTGAAGAGGACCGTGACAAGCTGGAACGTGTCCAGAGATGTGCCACTAAACTTGTTGTGGGACTAAAAAACGCGTCCTACCCCGACCGGCTTGCTGCCCTCAAGCTCCCAACACTGAATTACCGTCGTATCAGAGGTGATCTGATTTTCACTTACAAGATCCTCAATGGTGAAGACCCTGTGGCCAAGGAATGGTTCACCCTCTCTACGAGCTCTGCCACTCGGAACAATGGGGCAAAACTCTTTAAGAAGAGATCCAACACGTCCCTTTGCCAAAACACACTTCCTTTCCGTGTGGTTAACACCTGGAACAAACTGCCTCAACATACCATCGAAGTAACATCGGTTCTGCAGTTCAAACAGAGACTGGATACCGTGCTCCCTTCCATCATCGCCCCCTACAGTTGTAAAAACTGGTAGCTTCGTGGGTATCCTGGTGTTAAAAGCTCTTTTTACTTACTACTGGGTTTTTTTTTCGTATTCATATTCATATTCATATTCATATTCATGGGCATGTTATAAACCTGAACGTATGTAAAACTACTAAATTAAAGGGCAATTACATCCATTTTGACATGCATGTTTGACTTTTGGATCACTTACACAATAACTAAACACAAGAATTGCACTAAGAATACGTTACGTACGTCCGATATAACAATTTAATTACTCCATCACCAAAACACGACACGGAGGTCGCCATTGTTTTGCTGGAACGTGCAGAAATTAATGCCGACAGACGGGTCTCTTCGATTTCGACTCGCGGCCGATTGAGAGAGCTGTATTGACTGTGAGGAGCTCAAGCGTCTGACGGCCTTAGCTGGCCACTAACTGCCGACCAGCTAAGGCCGTCAGACGCTTGAGCCCCTCACAGTCAATACACCTATCTCAGTCGGCTGCGAGTCGAAATCGAAAATTGACATCTGTCGACATTAATTTCTGAGCGTTCCAGCAAAACAATGGCAATCTCCGTGTCATGTTTAGTGATGCAGTAATTAAATTGGTATATCGGACGTACGTAACATATTCTTACCGCAATTCTTGTGTTTAGTTATTGTCTAAGTGATTCAAAAGTCAAACATGCATGTCAAAATGGATGTAATTGCCCTTTAAATGTAAAAAAAGCACTTGTATAATGTTACAATGTAAAAGCTCGAAAGTGCACAGATGTGTATATTAAAACTCGATATTTTGGCTCTACTCTGAGCCAAAAACAATTACAAAACACCTGAAAGCTGTGAGTCAAGTTGCAAGTAAAATGTCCATCTTAATAAGGGAAAACTTGGTAAGACGTGTTGAAAACTGACAGAACCAAAAAAAAAAAATTTCTTTAACTTGAAACTAAGAGGGGACTTCGATGTGTTCTTGTGGCCAGCACCAAACGAAGTATCAGTTGTGAGCTGAATCTCAGTAAACCATATAAATACTGGATTCAGCCCATAACTGTCACTTCATTTGGTGCTAGCCACACCCATCGAAGGCCCCTCTAGTTTAAAAATTTTTTGTACAGGTGCTGACTGTTTTTAACACGTCCTAGCAAGTTCTGCCTTGTGAAGATTGACATTTTAATTGAAACTTGACTCATGGCTTTCTTGTGTTTTGTAATTGTGTTTACTTACAACTCTTCGCAATGGCTCAGTAATGAGCCGAAACATACAAATTTAATGTATATTTGTGCACTTTCCAGCTTTTACTTTGTAGTATACAACTACTGAACACACTAAATGCCCTTTTTACAGTTTTTTTTTTTTTTTTTTTTAGCTTGGGCCCCCTTGTAGCACGGGTTTAGGGTCAAAGCCACACTTGCTCCCCCTTCTGGTCAGCTCTGTTCCCACATTCCAAATGTCTGAAGAAGCTTCTGCCAGTCCAGGTTTAGAACCATGAAAATCCACATACGGTAGATGAACAAAACTGAACCTGAATCGGGGGACGTAATTGTAGTTTAAATAACCAGAGAGTAGCCCTATCATAGTATTAACCCTTGAACTAACCATGAGGTTGCTTTGCCCGATTGATTTGCAGGGTGTCAGTAGCAGCAAAAACTGCGCTACTGGTACTCGGGCTATCAAATGTGGTAGTACACAACACTGCACTATACTAACAGGCTATCAAATATAGTGATAAAAATTGCACTACAGAACTCGCAGGTTTTCAAGTTCATTGTCACAAGTTGCTGAAATTGAAAACACATAGGACAAGATTCGACATTGGAGGCTTCATGTGCGTAGGGTCTCTTTACATGGCCTAAGCTGTACCTGGAACCGCTTTCTTTGTGGCGACTGCAAGTGGTGCCATATCCTGACATTGTGTAAACATGCTGCAGTACCTATTGACAACTGAATCGTCATTAGTATTTGTTGATAACAAGCCACATTGAACGGTAATTCTTTGGGAAATTGGGAAGAACCGAAGGTGCCTGCCTAATCAAATTATTGCGGTAGGGGGATCAATTTTGCTTCAGACTGCCAAAGCAGGCGCAGTAGAATCAAACTGCTACCCAAGAAATAGAATGCTTGTTTGAGTGATGGAACCGGATAACTTTTGTGTGGACTGTCAATTCTAAGAAGTTGGTCTTACTGCCACAGGTCTAGAACAATTAACAACTTAGAGCTTTGGTCAAGTGGTGGGGAAAACATTCAGACACTGTAAGTGAAAATCGTCAAGAAAGATGTAACGCTCGTCAAGGCATTGACCTAATAGCTTAGGACGTGCCAAAAATTTGTTCAACTTTCCATGCGATAAGGATAATGGAAGAAGGCATGTCCGCTAGAAGTCGGCAGTTCTCGACATGCTTATTTGAGTTGATCAGTATTGGTGCTTATTGTCAGGTGATATCAAAACACTTGGAAAACCTCGTTTCGGCTGACATCATGCTTATTTGGTTAGCTGATACAAGGACCAGTTACGACGGGATTACTTGCCCGGTGAGATAGGATTTGGCATTAAACCTGTAGTAGCAGTGTACCATGCTACTGTTTGTTCATAATACTCAATGACCCAGAGGCAGAACCCTTCTGCCAAGGCCGGTGACACCAATTGCAGGGGTCGAAGTTCCAAATTTTGATTCAGGTGCAAATTTGCACCCAAAATCTGTTACTGGGGTGCAAAAAAGGTCTTTGGAGTGCAAAACCAAATTGTAAAACCACATTGTGGCCTCCTGTTTTATAGCCATTAATTATTCTAACATTGATCAGCATCTCAAGTAATATGTGCTGTTTTCCTGCATTTTGCTTAAACCCAACTCGACATCATTATTCAACTGAAAAACCTATACCCGTTGTTTAACCTAATCTAGTAAAAAATAAGAGTTTAACTTCTTTGGAAGGAATAGGGTGACCGGAAATCTAATTTCAAACTGTTTAAAGTGCTGCAAACCATAAGTGTGTAGTTAGTGCGGTTCAAAAGTTAAAAAAATTCAACTTCAGCTTGCAATTTTTCACTCCTAAGAGGTGCATCAGAGGTGCAAAGTGCGATTCCGGAGTGCAATTTGTCCCTGTGCTTCCGAATATTACCCCTGCCAATTGTCAGAAAGAGTACTGTCTGGTAGTTAAACTGTTTTCAAGCGTATGGCTACCCACGTTTTTATTAGCTTTTACTGAATAATTTTTCAGTGCACATTGAGCTGGCTATGCCACCAATGAAAAGGTCTCATCAAGCGGACAAAAATGGTGTAATGGATTGTCAATATTATTCAAAAATTGAGAAAACGACAGAAATTTAGCCAAAATTTGTCCACAGTGGTCTTCCACTGACTGTGACGTCGCTGATTCTGCTGTGGAGCCAAACTATACTATCATTCTGAGAGATGGTAGTATCGTAAGGGGAATAAAAAAAACCTCTCTTTTAACAGGATCGCCTCCATGTAAAACGTCGTTTTTATTCTCCGTGAAAATTTTGCTGCATGCAATTTGTTTTATTTATGTTTTTTTTTTTTAATTTGGGGATGTTTTATGTTTATATACACTGTAATGCCCACGTGTGGGTGCTGTGCATGATCTTTGCTTTACTTTACTTTAATAATTGTTTGCATTGCTTCGTATTAAATGTTCTGTGTCGTTTAATATCCCGATTACTGCAATATCCATTGTTAAGTCCTGTTAATAATCAGATTATACGTCTTCATTGTCAGCATAAAACTACCAGAAATAAAACCCACAAGGGTGAACTAACCTGTCAAGTTTCAGCCAATCAAAGTAGTGATATCAGAACAAAAATGGCTGCCACCAAGTTGTTACATCGTGTACACAACCTAACCGAAAAGTGTTCCACTTAAAAAGTAGTGATATTACCCACGCCAAGGTAATTCTAATGAGTATTAGAGTAAAGGTTAAATGTAAAGCCATACCATTGCTAAATTTTGTAGCAATGGTCAAGTTTTTTATTGAATGTCTGGAGTAATAGTCTGTGGGATTAGCTTGGCGGTTGTTTATTGGTGGGGTTTATATCACTACTTTCTAAGCTTGCAACACTTCTCGGTTAGGATGCATAACAACTTTGAAACTTAACCCTTTTAGGCCTGCGCCATTTTTTCAATTTTCGAGCGAGAAAACCTATAGCCGCAACATGGCTGCCGTGAACAAGTTGCATGCCTCACGAAAATAAATTGTAATAAAAAAACTATGCGGATTAGCGTATACAAATTTGCAGACATAATAATTATATTGTAAATTATTGACCAGAAATATTATAGCGGCCATCGTTTTTATTATTAAAAAAAAACTTCTGAAGTTCGACTACGTAAACAGCGCTAACGAACGTTTCAATTTACAGTACTCGGAGTGATAAAATCCACTTGATATTCTTTCGTAACAGCACCTGTTACTACTTCCGAAATCCTTAGTTTGTTTTATTACCGTGAAAATAGTTTAAAGTTGTTTTATTTCCTCAATATTCATGATCGTTGAAAGCTTCGTTGTAGGACCAAATCGTCGTAGGACACCATCGTGACCGGCTGCCCCAAGTGAACGCAGTCCTGTTAGCGCCAATGGATGTGACCTTGACTTACTTTGCGTGACGTCACTAGTAAACCGCCGAAGGGTCGAGTGCCGTGAACAAACCAATCAGCGCTTGCGACACCAAAGAAATTGAACAAAGGCCGTTGAAGTGGCAATTTCATTACAGACAGTGACTTTAAAGTTGATGACGTCATTTTTCACGGGCCAGAAAACTTGAAATGCATGTCTGAGGAACGAACGTCGGTGAACTTGAACCAGAACCAGGGGTCATACAATTTCTTGCAGGGGCATAAAGGGAGGCATAAAATTTGCACCCGCAGGAAAAAATATTTAGGCCTACTCCACTGAAATCGAAAGATTAAACGTAGGTCTTTTCTTGTAGTTTGGCTGCACAATAATTTTGTGGGTTGTGTACGAAGTCTATTTCAATTTTACGCACATCACAACAGCAATCGCGCTTTATAAAGGGTGCACAATTTGACGTTATTCACACACCATATTCTTTGTTTCGCTAACCACAGACGGTGGGAAACAAAATAAAAATAAAAACCACCCTCCAGCATGGTCAATTTTGTTGTCAATCCTTCCTGTTAACAAGCATTTTTTTTGGCCAT
>JAHWFP010250519.1:37889-59485 GCA_023313725.1 Lithobius niger
CCATTAGCTCGTGTATGCTCGTATTGTTGCGTAACCATCATCTAACGTGCATCCCTTTATTCTTACGCAATCCACGGCAACGTTAATGTTTCTTCATTTTGTCTTTCGTTACAGTTTAGTTTTTAGTTGTCCAGGCTTTTACAATAAATCTAAGGACCAGTCTTGATTGTTCAAGCCATTAATGCTTAAAATCTTTGGTTGCAACTTGGAAAAGAAACGAAATTTCAAAACCCTCCCACGCATTTGTCCTGACCCCTACAACCCCCAAACCAACAAAAGGACCATCCTCAGATCACCATGCATTCGTGTGCAAAAGTTCAGGTACATAGGCCTTCTCAATTTTGCGCTAGCCATGAGCAAAAAGTCTGTGGGATGTAACATGGGAAAAATCTTATTAGCTAGTCAGCTAGCTAGACAGTAACATAAAAACAACGTCATTGACGCATCTTTTTCTCTATGATTGGTGGACACTCATCCTTTAAATTTTAGTTTTTCTTAATCTCTGACCCTTCCCCTTACATTTTCTACAATTTGAAACATTTCTGTCACATTGGGATTTATCTTTAACATGCCAAAATATGCTTTCAATTGCTTACAGTTAACAGACACATGTCTGCTAGTGAGCCGCCTTTTTATCATTAACAATCACTTTTTAACAATCGGATGTCTACAATGGGATGATCCACTGTTACTTGGTAGCGACACACTAGCGAGTGTCTAGATTTTCCAAAAAAGTAAATTATAATAAGGACTCATGTTTTCATTTACATAAATCTTCTTTGTATTCCCATTGTTGTAAACATCATTGTTTATCCCCACACTTTTTTTCGTTTTCATTGTTATAAAACTCTATAAATCGGCGTTTTGCCCACAATGTAGGAGTCGACCCGGTTCGCGTAGCCCTCGGCGTCTCCCCACACTGAGCCGGTGTTAGGTATAGGCCCCCTGCGCAGGACCTTGGGGTTTTGTAAGGCAACACAACGGTTCACCTAAAGTTTCAGGAGTCTCTCTTGTTCCCGGTACCTCGTGCATAGGGTCCAGGGTGCTTGCTGGTTTTTTGGTGATTTGTAAGCTGCTTATTGTACTGGTGGCATTTGGTTTTAGTTTTTAAGTAGACTAGACTGAGCACTTGGTGATATAGGCCTGTACGCTCAAATAAAATAATAATAATATAAATCGGATACAGCATTGTTGTTAGTGTCACAATAAGTAAGTTTTCTACACAGTGGGAATGTTGGACTGGCGTTCTAAGTGGTTTTATGGTGGCAATTCGGTCTCTGGCGCGGACTTGTATCGATGGGTGTCATTATGCTTAGGATTACGGTTAAGTTAAGTAGGGGAAAGTAGGTTAGCATTTGAGTGCATGGCTCTGTGGGCCCGCTAGGACTCAAATAAAAATCAAATCAAATAAGTAGTATAGCAATGAGCGTGTAGCTTGCAGGCTGTTTGGCTAAATAAAATAAAATAAAATCAGTAGATCACTTAATGGTACACTTTTACAGTTCCTATGCTATCCCGTCAGCGTTCGTATTGTGTCAGAATAACTAACTTATTGATACACTTATAACAATGAATATTGTAGCCTAATAGCATTGTAGCAGCCAACGATTGTTGAACGCCTGGGAGAAAACAATGGACGATACCAAGAAAAATGACATGAAACAACTCTAATTCATCCACAAACGGAAAAAAAAAGTATTTAAAGTATGGTGATAAATTAGTTATTGGGGTACTTTTGCTAGAATCGTCCCTCAATACGTGATTTATTGTGATAGTTTTGCTTCTCGGCTCTTAACGCCTCGGCTAAGCCTCGGAAGAACAAAACTATCGCAATAAATCACGTATAGAGGGACCATTGTTGCAAAAGTATGCCAATAACCACTACTTGTAATCATTGTTTTATTGTTATAAAGCCTATTGGTTCCGTATTCTCTGTATTTGAACTGTATGATTAAAGTATTTTCTCTATCTCTATGTCTATTTGGTATTCTATGTGCAACTTCAATTCGGTCCATCCTGAAATTTTGTACATTGTACATCGTTGCTAGTTTTGGTATGAGTACATCCAGTTTTTCATCCAGCAGCCTGTCATATTGTTCCTTTTCCTTCGTTTCGATTTCGAGTTGGCTTATCTTTGATTCAAGGCTTGCTTCTTTTTTTGTTTCAAACTGGTTTATTCTTTCTTCCATAGCCATCCTTTGTTCCTTGATTACGTTTTGTTCTGTTTGAAATCTTCCTGTTCTTTGGTCATATACTCTGCTGATTTTTTTTTAAGTTCTTGTATCTCAACTTACATTTTAAAAATTTCATCATATTTTGTAAGCAGTCTGTCCATTTTTTTTCCAGTTTTTGATTTTATTTGATTTTATTTGATTTTATTGAGTACTATGTGGCCTGAAAGCCACACACTCCTGCTAAAGCTACCCTAACTTAGATTAAACCTAAACCTTATGCGAACATTGTAAACCTCTTCACCAGCATCCAACAGCATAGACGAACTGTTCGTAACATCCAACCGGAGCCAAGTCCCCACACTAAAACTTCTCCTCTCTAGAAACATTCGGTCAGCAGTGTCGGGATCCAATCCCCTCTAACCAACTAATCACAATTCGGCTAGGAATAACGTGAGTGAAAGGGAACATACGCGTGAAATTTGGAGAGGCACAAAGAAGTGCAGAGCGAACCCAACGTACACCTGTTTACAAAAACCTTTTATCCTTTATGTGACTGGCGGACAAACCCACATGAAAGCATTTAATGACCAAAAACCTCAAATGAAGTCTTCCT
The DNA here is from genome assembly GCA_023313725.1 of Lithobius niger. Taxonomy (NCBI): domain Eukaryota; kingdom Metazoa; phylum Arthropoda; class Chilopoda; order Lithobiomorpha; family Lithobiidae; genus Lithobius; species Lithobius niger. Next base: position 40,677 of record JAHWFP010250519.1, read on the forward strand.
CATTCTCCGCCAATGGCTTTTAAATGTCGGAATTAAGTCTCCATACAAAAATAATGTCTCCTCGTAAAATTTCCCGTAAGTGGTGCCGAAAAAAGGAGGGGTCCCTTCCCTGGGAAAAGTTACTTGCTATCCAAAACATTGTCATTACCTCAACATCGCACATGTATGTAGCTACGAGTGACGACAACCACCGTGTATTGAACAAAGGGGAGCAAAGAGCAAAACTAATTCATTCTAAAATTCAAAACGACCCGTTGCTCTACAGAACCCTACCACTGTACGGAACAATAACCGATCACCGCCAGGGAGTCGACCCCGTCAAACTGACCGTTACGCCGCTGTGCTACCGAGAGCGGATAAACACACAAGAAATGTGACACCGTCTCCTCAGGCGTACCACACCTGCACTTCGAAGTACTCTCCCAACCAATCCGAAAGAGATAGGCCCGAAGCTGCACATGACCGGTACCCAGTCCAGACAGCAGGCCCGCCGCTTTACGAGTTAAAGAGCGTTAGGCTGCGTGACAGAGGGATGCATACCAAAAAGCGCTTGTCCATTTGGTCCCCCAACCCAACGCTCCTGCCAAATCCATTTGGACCACCTAGAATAGGCAGGCCGAAGATCTCTTGGGCCGACCATGAATTCTACCGCAGGGGTCAGCAGTTAACAGCCCCTCTTCGCCAATTCATCAGCCAACTCGTTTCCAAAGTTTCCACAGTGAACCCGGGTCCTGGACAAATTAGGCCATTAAAAAAAAACGGGTTCTGGTACCCGGCCACAGCGATTTTTTTTCACTAGAAATAATAAAAAACGGCAAAAATAGGTTTCAGATCAAAAATGCTCCTTTGCGTGAGGCATGAAAATATAAAATTATTCTTCTTGTCATTAAAGGCACATAAATCCTTCCGGTATGTCATCCAACCCGTTGAAAATAGCGTTTGTAACATTTACACTGGTTAGAGTTAATGCCGCAAAATCATCTCGCACGAAAGAAAAAACAAGAAAATGACTGTGGCTACATTTGCACATTTACATAGGTTTGAACTAATGTCGCAAAACTGAATCATACAGGAAAGCCATCAGGGATGCACCCTTTGTACCACCCCTAATTGCGCCACTGTCTGTACGGCCTTCGTAAGCCAGGGCCTATTTGCAACTGAACAAAATGTTTGCAGTTTATTTTTAAGCGTTAGCTCGTGGGCTGGGCCCCCTTGAAGCATGGGACTAGGCACAGAAGCCACATTTGTTCCCCCCTCTGGTCAGCCTTGCCTTGCCTTGGTCTTGGTCCTGGTAGGGTCCCACACCACAGTCGCACGCTCCATTTAGATCTTACCATACCTTTGTAGGCGGTGAGTTTAGTAGCAGGAGTGAAACACCTGTAAGACTACTCAAAAAACCCAATTGGTGGTCAACATGGTTTGCAACATCACTAATGTGGAAATTCCAACTTAGCCTCCTAAGACCTGAATAAATTTTTTTTTAACTATCGAGTTGTGTAAGCCGTGGGATTCGAGCCAGCATTCGCTTGGTTTGGAGACGAGGACGATGACCACTGGACTCACAAAGCTCGCAGTGCGCCTGGGAACCTGATTTTTCCCCATCTTGTATATGTCCTCTGTAGGAGATGTGTAAGATATAATGTGGGGCCAAGGAGATTAGAGTGTGGGTTAGAGTGACACCCAAACCTTTATCTCCATCACTCTAGGATGGGTATCATTTCCCACGTTGTAGAGGTGCCAACTGTTATGAACTAGAGACAGTTGTAGTCCAAAATAATAGGATTTCTTCTCTAGACATGGACATAACTGCAGACTTTTGTGGCTGGATCGACGTCCCCAAGGTGGAACACCACAGAATGACTTTGAATCTCTGAAAGATAAGTTGATGCATTAGTACTAAACAGATTCAATAACACCTAATTCTGCTGAAATACCTCGGAAAATAAATTACTATTTTAATACATTAACTTTTGAGAATCAATTTTATTTACTTATTATTTATTTGTTTATTTTATTTTGTTCATTATAAGTCATCTTCTTCTTTAATTTGTGCGAAACGGTCTGCACAAGGGATAGTTTTTCAACCGGTGAGCGCGCCTCCCTTGGGAGGGACGGAGCAATTGCTGGGGAGGCGCGAGCTGCTGCTGAGCAATAAACACCAGTGGTGAACTTTTTTTTTAAACTACGCATCGCATAGTTCTTGTCAATGACAACCCTAAACCTGCTGTCGACCCTTTTTTAAACAATTATATGGAGCAGCGGCAAGTGACGTCATATTGGCTACGACACAGCATCTGGAGGGCATAGCTACAAGGGGCACTAGATTAAAATGTAAGGGAAAACAACGGCACTTCTAGTCAAGACAGTGCTTTGAGAGCGTATTTCTTGGGCGTAAAAAAACATTGTTTTCTCCAACAACAAAAATCGCGTAGTGTGATAGTATAAAAGTCCATGGTATGACGCCCTTCTGTTTCTTTCCGCAGTACCCCTTGCAGCTAACCCATAAAGGCTCCAGCATAGAGCTATATGCAATAATACTACGTTGTGTCACTGCTCTATAGCATTGGCTTCAGTAAAACGACCTTCTTTTTTCTCTTCAGTGCCCCTTGCAGCTAACCCAGTTACTGGGTCCACCATAGAGTTGTATACAATAAATAATACTACGTTATGTCACTGCTCTATTATTATAAGATTCCAGTCTTATAAGTATCATCAAGAATTTATAGGGTTGTAGGAATTCTTGGTATCATTCATTAAAAAAAAAAACACATGACAGTGGGGGAGGTACAATTTATTTATTTGCATGCAGGTTGCGGTGGGGTGGAATACTGCAGAAAAGTCTTGATGGGGAGAAATGCTGTAGAAAAGGTTGGGAACCGCTGGCATTAGTAACAAATTATTACAACAGTGTTCGCACGGAGTATCTGCTTTTGCCTGAATAATGGCGGAGAATTGGCGTCAAGAAGTGCTGCAGGCCAGAATACGGTACGCAGTACTCGGTTTGGAAACACTGCACTCATTGCGCAGTATGTCCTTGTCCAGGGAGCTCTTTCGGTTTTGTGATAATTTCCGGTTTATCCAAGGCTTCGCTGCAGTGGATTGTTGACTCGTTTACGTAGGAAACATTTGCGTTAGTGACCTTTGATCAAAGTTTACCGAGTTCAATCTTTAATTCACGTATCAGAGAAAACAATAGCAGTAGTTTCATGCCAGAACGCACGCACGTTGTAGCGGGTAACATAGCTTCCACAGCGAATCTGGCCGATCTCGTTCTCGCCCTGTGACGTAGGCCTTTGCTGCGGCCGTTATTTTCCTTGCCTCCTTGACTTCCTCGGACATGAACACTTCCATGAAAAACTCGCAAGGACACATAATTACGTGGAATTGATTGTGTACAGTTCGGTGCACTAGTAGAATGCATTCTGGAGAGAAGCTGTATAACTGCGACGTATGTCGGGCAGTGTTTTCGAACCATGATGCTTTGAAATTGCATCGTAAAATTCATCCTGGAGCGAAGCAATTTAAATGCGACGTGTGTGAGAAAGCTTTTTCTCGGAGTGATAGTTTGATAATACATAGTACAATTCATTCTGGAGCGAAGGTATTTCAGTGCGATGAATGCGAGGTGGCGTTTTCAAATGGTGATGCTTTGAAATTGCATAGTTGCACTCATTTTGGAGAGAAACCGTTTAAATGCGACGTATGTGAGAAAGCTTTTTCTCGGAGTAATAGTCTGATAATACATAGTACAATTCATTCTGGAGCGACAGTATTTCAATGCGAAGAATGTGAGGCGGCGTTTTCTAATGCTGATGCTTTGAAATTACATAGTAGCATTCATTCTGGAGAGAAGCCATTTAAATGCGACCTGTGTGAGAAAGCTTTTTCTAAGAGTTGCTTTTTGGAAAGACACAGTACAATTCATTCTGGAGAGAAGCCATTTAAGTGTGACTTGTGTGAGAAAGCATTTTCTAACGCCGCGTTGTTGAGAAAGCATACTAAACGACATTTTAGAGAGAAGACATTTAAGTGCAACTTCTGTGAGAAAGCGTTTTTTTCCAGTGGTGGTTTAGAAAAGCATAGTAGAATTCATTCTGTAGAGAAGCTATTTAAGTGCAGCTTATGCGAGAAAGCGTTTTCTTGTAGACGTAGATTGAAACTACATCGTAGAATTCATTTGACAGAAGCCATTTAAGTGCAAGGTATGCAAGGTAGCATGCCCTAGCGGCAGTGTCTCAAATCCCAGTGGCGGGAATCGGGTTCTAAATTCTCCAGTCCCGGTGCACACATTTGATTGGTTGATAACAGGATTGGCGGTGTGGCTTAAATTTGAGGATTGTGATGTCAAAAGAAGAGCTGGTATTACAACCCCAAATACTCTAGTCCCGGTGCCGAGACTCAAGTCCGAAATACTAAACTTACGGCAGGTGCTTACGGTAATAATTACTAAAAGTGCAACCGGGATCCATTCTTCAAATGCTCTAGTACCAGTGCCGGCACCCAAGTCTCAAATGCTACAGTCCCGGCAATAAAAAAAATACTTGATGGTGCTAATGGTGATAAATAGCACCATCAACTATTTTTTACTGCTGGGACTATAGCATTGTGGGACTTCGGTCCCGGCACCGGACTAGACCATTTGAAGAATGGATCCCGGTTGCACTTTTGATAATTGGCTCCACCAACTGTTTTTTACTGCCGGGACTGTAGCATTTGGGACTTTGGTCCCAGCACCGGGACTTAGAGTATTTGGGGTTGTGGTCCGGTCTTCCTACGACTTCACAATCTTCAAATTTAAGCCACACCTCCAATCGTGTTATCAACTAAACAAATGTGTGCACCGGGACTGGAGAATTTAGAACCTGAATCCCGTCACAGGGACCTGAGACACTGCCTTTTCTAGCAGTGCTAATTTAAATAGACTTAGTAGGATTCATTGAGGTGTGAAACCACTTACGTGCGATTTGTGTGAGAAAGCATTTTCTAGCTCTGGAAATTTGAAATAACATTGCTACCAGAGTTCATTCTGGAGAGAAGCCATTTCGACAGAGTGGAACTTTGAAAAACATGGCAGAATTCATTCTGGAGAAAACCTCTTTAAATGTGACTTAACATTTGAGTTAGCGTTTCTCATCATGGTAGTTTGAAAGTACATAAGACTCGTGCTGAAGAGATATATTTTAAGCGCGACATATGTGCGAAAATGTTTTCTCGCATTGATGATTTGAAAAGACAGTTGAATTGGTTCTGGAGCAAAGCCATTTAAGTGTGACTTAGGCTATGGATGAAAGCATTTTCTAATAGTGTTTACCCCCTGTGAGTTGAGCAGTACATCCACGACCACGAACAGGGCTTAGTACATGCCCTTTACAACAGCTGTTTGTCAACGACCAAACTTCACTTATTTAACTTTGAAACAGAAAGTAGAAATAAAGAAGTATGGGAAGTATGTAGAACAAGGTCTTTAGTGACTTCAAAATTCTAAAGGCTTATTTATCTAAAGCCCAAACATGTGCCTTGGCAAACCCCTCATGCATACGAAAAGAAACGCTGCTATTGATCGTATCAAGAATTTATAGGGTTGGGGAGGAGAAATTGTGATTGAGACCCATACTGTAACGTCTTAGTACATTCCTATTAGTCCGTCTTAGTTTATAGAGGGCACCATGTGTTTTATGTTTGAATTTCTACTCAGTTTTTAGCCTAAAACTAAACTAAACGAAACTAGCTTGTATTTAATTATTATTTGACCTAGCTTAGTTGTAATTTAGTTTACTTTAGATGTGGGCTAAAAAATGACAAAAATTACCAGATGGATCACGTGGCACCCTCTGAGAACTCTGACTGAACTAATAGGGATGAATATAACATGTTTCAATAGGGACTTTTTAGAGTTACAAATTCTCCTCCCAAAAAATTCTTGATCATATTGATGTCAACCTTTCAGGTGGTAGGTTACTAAATTATTCCCGGTATATTTATTTTAGCCATCATCTAACATGACTGCAATTGACCAGTAATCTCATCATATAAATGGACTTTAATGGATCATAACCATAAACTGTTCTCCTCAGCCATGGCTTTTCGTATATCTTTCTAGACACAAAGAAAGAAGTCTGCCTACCTTGCCATTATTAGGTCAATTCTTAGATTGGTGCAACTTCGTGGGATCCACATTGAAGTGAGCACACTGATAGGCTGGAAATGGTTTGAACATATCCCGCTAGATTTATTACTAGCCAATATAGAAATGACCAACCCTCTCGAATGCCAATCTAGTAGCAGTCGCCACTTGGACAGTAGACCTTAACCCATTGGCACACCAAGCCGTCGATTCGACTTCTTCCCTCAAGCCAGCTTACAGCAGCTAAAACAAATAAAACTAAGTCCCCATGCGCGCACAAGCTTTGTGAGGGGGCCTCGGGTACCCCGAGCAAAGCGAGCTGCAACACTCTAGTGGTCAGCGTCCTCATCTCCAAGCCAAGTGAACGCGGGTTCGTGTCCCACGACCGACCCAACAAAACAAAAACAAAAATGGCCAGAAAAAAACTGGTGAGTGAAAGGGTTAAAAAAGCATTCGCCAGTTCGCTTTTTCTACTCGCCACATACCAAATACATCTTGCATGATGCATGGTGTTTCTAACTTATGCATTTACAAAATTGTAAAATTTTGGTTAACCCCAGTCTAAATGCAAAAAAAAAAAAAGCATTAACGTAGCCGTTAAAAATCTGAGCATAACGCCGCAAACCGTTTGTCTCTAACTTGTACAGTTCCCGAGATAAGTAATTTTCTGTTGCTAGTCGCCAACGAGTAAGACTAAATTCCAAGTCAGCAACTATTGATTCCCATTCGCCAAATGATGATTGGCAACCGACATTTGAGAGGGTTACAAATGACGTGTGGTGTTACTGGTCTGTTGTAGGAACTTAACTTTTCAACTCTTAGCCAGAGGTGTGCTCTTGTACAAAATGAAACATGCTATCACTTTATGGATCCTAGACGGTATTTTTCAGGCCCCACCTTTATTTCCAAGAACGACCACTGCCATAAGAATAAAAGATTTTGGTGCGACTGACTACTTCATTGTTCCTTCTCGCCACGAACTGCTGTCAGCTGAAACAAATGGTTCTAAATTGTTATATGTGTAGCGGAGGAATCTAAGTTTGATGCTTTCTGTACAAAGTGCGTTGCCCTTAAGCAAAATCCTCCTTGTAGCCATGATCTTTCCGTTTGGGGACGATGTTTCTTAATGTGTATATTTGCAGTGAGAGTGAAATGTTCCCTTGTGGGAACTGTGTATCATATTTAGTTTACTTAAGTTTTTTCTTCCACATTTTTTTTTCCATATAAGGAAGCTGCTGCGAATGAAGCAGGGACGACGCTAAGGAGGGCACTCGCCTCCCCCCTAAAATTTTACCCCCCCCCCCCCCACCATCAGATCAAATATCAAACGTATAAACGCAGAAAATTCCGGTTACTTAAAAAAAACTATGTTAGTTTTTTTCAAAGCGATAGGAAGGACTTGAGGTAACATCAATGAAGCCTAGTTGTTACTGTTGAGAGTTGTAAAATCTTTTTTTCAGCTGAATTTAAAACTATTCCAAAAAAAATGGTGTAGAAAACAGTTAAGAACGTTGGGTGTGAGAAAGAATTGCAAGATTGTTATTTTTACTTTTATTCTTTTTTTTTGGGGGGGGGGGGGGGGGGGGGGGAACCGCAAAAGTAGAATTTTTCGTTTCGCCCACCTGGCTAAAATTGCTGCCCCACTGCCGCCTATCCAGTAAAGTGATTCTAGCATCGTCCCTGAAATGAAGCAAGCACTGTTACGGTGTCCTTTTCATGATCAAGTTGCAATTTCATTAACGTTTTCGCATCCCTTAAGGAAAAGAGTAGAGCTAGTTGTCAGAAACCACTGAAAATTTGTTTCGTCAGCATGACAGCATTGAGAATACGTCTCCATCTTTTAAAATGTCTAAACAGTCGTTTCATGTAGATATTTTCAAGATCTCTAAACCCTGTTTCTCATTTGGCCCTCAGGGCTTTGGCTTTGGTTCTGGCATGAATGACAATATTTGGGTGACGTAGTAGAAGGCTATATGCCACTTCATTGCAGGCCTGCCCATTCTGCAAGCTGTTGCCGATATTGGTGAATGTTGCAACAGCCAGCAATTCAATCGCTTTTTTCCAGGAAAATCTTTTTTTTGGGGGGGGGGGGGCCGGGTTAGTAGAACAAGAAACGAACACAAATACGCTTTCCTGGTACTATTGCTGTTTACAGTGCTTTTTAGAATATTTAGACCTGTTATTTACGTTCGTTTGTTAGTTATTCAATTATTCTAAGACTAGCGGAGTCGCTCGCGCATTCCGATTCGTCTCGCTCCCCTCCCCCTCCCCACCCGTCTTGCTCCCCCCTTCTCATTTAATTTGCCGTTCGGTTGGTAGATGGCATCGTATGTTCGCGCTGCTGGCCGTTGCGTTCCGGGCGCAGCTACTATCTCAGCGGGGCTTGACTGCTACTCTTATAATTTGCTGTTCCGTCGGTAGATGGTGGAGATGGCATCGTATGCAGCTGCTGCAGATGCAGATTGCTGCTGCGCCGCCGATGGCTTGCGGATCTTGTGTAATTATTTATATATAGATTGTATTATAATTAAAAGGGATTTACTTCATAACATAGCATGTCTCGTCAGAAACGGGAAGATCTCTTAAACTGCCGTCGGATACTGGATAAGCAACAATTTTGTGTGCTCTAGTAAACAACCATGCTAAAAATATTAAGTAATTAAATAATTACACAACATCATTGTATCTAGCACGCTGTTCTTTCCTATTCTGATTTGTTTCTGTGAAGCACTAATAATTGAACTTTCTGGCTTCAAATGTAGCTGCACAAATAACCACTGAACAATCTCTTAACATGCAGACAAGGCTCAGTGCCTCCTCTAAAAGAACGGCAAACATGCTCATGTTTGAATATGTTTGCAGCTAGTGGCTTAAAAACAATGCATAGATATATCGCTGTAATAATTCAGGTGAAGTAGTAGTATTCAAAATAAGAGGTGGGGTACTGGTGAATTTACCATACCAATTTATTTTCTTATTGTAGATTTACCTATTTCAATTTATTTATAAATAATTCAATTCGAATTAGTTTTGTAACAGCAAAGGATAACTTTTATAATGAGACAAATAAACTCTCTTAACTTAATCCAGATGCTCCTTCCCTCCTCCCCACCTTGGCATGTGGGCTTTAGAGCAGAGAACGTTATTTGTTGAATAGCCTGCATACTATGCTGAATCAGTGCGAAGTATTTTGGATTAGTTATATGATTGCCAGTTAAACACTCCGAAATCCAGCCTCACTGGCCATTTGATTGGGAGTGTAAGTTGGAGGCACAATTTTTGTAGATAGATATGATCAGGCGTATAAGCCAACCTCTTATGCCTAAGACGAGGTATAGAGGGAGCAAGAGGGTCATTCAGGAACGAGAACGTCCGGCAAGGAGGTATTTGAAGATTTTCACATTACGCGCGGTAACAGTACACTCAGGGAGCCTGTTCCAGCAATCAACCCGGGGCGTACCATCTGGGTGTTCAGCTGAACACGGGCCGTAGCTTACGAAGGGCCCTGCATGAGCCCTGTACAACACAGTACAGAACCAGAATGCAGAATTGCAGATGAATTTCAATAAAAAGGCCACAAAGCCATAAAACTAATGAGCAATCATCATGCAATGAAATGGTTTAAGGTAGGAACCTTTTGAAAAGAAATTGGAAAAAAAATTATTCTTTTCACATTTTTTATAATGGGTGAGGGCGGAGGGGACCTTTTGGTTAACTTGTACACGGGCCTGAAGTGTACCTGTTCAGCCAATACAATCAACTTTTCGGAGCAAGAGGGAGGCACTCCGCGTCACCCACTTTGATTTTTAAATAAGTAAATAAAAAATTGTGCACGCATCAAATCGCGAAAAATTTACTTTCTATGTGCCATGACGGAAACATCCACTACGTAAATTTCGTGCATTCAGTTCCTGAATGCTGTTTACCCTGAAGGATATAAACTCTTAAGATCTGCCCAGCTGAGTGACCCATCTGCGCAATTGCACGCACATACCCTCCATAAATGGTGTTACGGCGATAGCCAGCCATCTCTTTTCCTCCAGCCTCCAACCAAGTCACATCGCTGTTTCCCTTTACCCTTCGCCGACAGCAGACCACCTGCTTGTCCCTTCACCTGAAGATCCTCGTCCTGAAGACCCTTCGGTTGCGTGTGCCATCCTTTGACAACCCTTAGCGAAAAATTTACTTTCTACGTACCATGACGGAAACATCCACTACATAAATTTCATGCATTCAGTTCCTGAATACTGTTTACCCTGGAGGATTTAAACTCTTAAGATCTGCCCAGCTGAGTGACCCATCTGCGCATTTGCACGCACATACTCTCCATAAATGGTGTTACGGTGATGGCCAGCCATCTCTTTTCCTCCAGCCTCCGACCAAGTCACATCGCTGTTTCCCTTTACCCTTCGCCGACAGCAGACCACCTGTTTGTCTCTTCACCTGAAGATCCTCGTCCTGAAGACTCTTCAGTTGCGCGTGCCATCATTTGACAACCCTTCGCTCCGGAGGATAATTCAACTTAGAAGAAACCTCCCTTCACCTTGCTGCTGCGACAGAGGTCTTCGATCATTTCATCTTGGCTCGTTATTGGATCCAACGGCAAATTGGTCCTACGCCCTTATTTTGCAACAGAGGATTCATCCCTGATTGGCTTCCACCCATCTTTACGTCTCACCTGTCGAAACTACGACACCTCCAAGCCGACTTTATCGTCCCATTTTCTTTGTCAACCATGCAAGTTCTCCCCGATCAATCGAACTTTTCCCGTCCGTGGCATGACCTTCACCGGCAATTCTCATCGTCTCACTCCGTCCTCCAGGCCTGACGTCCCGCGCCTTGTTCCGTCAGCCCTGCTATCCCTCACTCCCGTTTCGTCTAGCCTTCCGTCCCTCACCAGCCATCGCCGCTGCGTTGACTCATTGCTGCTTGCGGCCATCTACAACCCTTCACGGCTCTGCTTACTCTGACTTGCTGCCGTCCACCACCCTACTGAACGCGGTCACACTTTTTTCTTCATTGCTGACATTCCAACTTTTGTCACTGACTATCTGTGACTGCTTTGTTCCTGCTTCAATCATCAAGAACTTCTGTCTCTATCGGTCTCAATTGCAGCCCTCCACAACATCATCTCTCACTGCCTTCTGTCCCTCTCAGGCCACTATTTCCAGTTCTTCCAACCTACCGACCTTTATTTGCAGCTCTGCCAACCCTATCCCGTCATGGCTCGTGCACCTCCCCGAGTTCTGTTACAGTTTTCCGGGAAAACACACTTCACAACCGCCACTCTACCGCTCATCATCGGACTTCACTGGCTGTTGCTAACCCTCGTCCATTGAAGCCTGATGTCCCTCGCCAATCATCATTGTAGCTCTTCCGGACTTGTTGGCCTGCCATTCCAGTCTGCCTGCCTGCTTGCTTCAGCCTGCCATCTCTCAACTAACTTTAGTGACAGCTCTGCTAACTTTCTCTAGTTGTGCCTGCTGTCACTTGCCATTTATCGTTGCAGCTCTTTCGGACCTGCGTCCTTCTTGACCTGTCATCCCTACCAGCCAACGTTATTCTTCAAACCTGTTGTCCATCTCATTTTTGTGACAACTCACCCAACCTTCGATCGTCAAGCCTGCTGTCCCTCACCCATTGTTGTGGCAGCGCTTTCGGACTAGAACCATTTTCAATCTGTGGTGCGCGCTGTTCGGTGGTTTAGGACGGTACTGTATTATAAAATAGGCCACAACCTGACAGCCAAAATGGTTTAGTATTTTGGAGCCATACGTTTCACCAAGAATTTATAGGGTTTGGGAGACCAAGGATTCAAGGTTTCACCAAGGATTTATATGGTTGGGTTCTTGATTTCACTCATGCACCCACCTTTGAAAAAGTCTAGTTGCGGCACTGCTGTCCTATCAGCCTTGTAAACGAATTGCAGCCCAGAGATTTGTGTTAGTACATTAACAAGGTTTACGTTATTCTTGGGTATGTTAGTATTCTGTTCTTCAACTGGTAGGGCTAGCTTATACGCGAATGACGGGTCGCTCGCGCCTGAAACCATTCCTCTCGATTTCAAGGCACTGAACTCAGTGCGACTTATGCCCTTGTAGGGGGAACTCCTTCGGTTTTGTGATCATTTCCGGTTTTCGGATCATTTCCAAGTCCAAGGCATCATTTAATTGTTTTGTTGGCTCATTTATATAGGAAATATTTGAGTAGTGACCGCTGATCTAATTTTACCGAGTTAAATCTTCAATTCAAGTATTATAGAAAGCAATAGCCGTAGATTCATACCACAGGCGAACTGTGGTCGATTTTTCCGTGGCGAACTGTGGCCGACTAATCTCGTGTTGCGTGGCGTGACGTAGGCCTTCACAGAGGCCGTTATTTTCCTTGCCGCCTTATTTTCCTCGGATAAAATAGGTTCGGTGAGAACGGTGAAATATGCTGGAGAATTATTGTATGTTATTCGTGAAATACGTGACAATTTGTGTCTGAACACTTGGTTGCTGGGTTCTGGAATCTTCCTCATTGTTTCAAAAATCAAATTTGTCAAGCTCGGCTAAAAAAAGACTTATTTAAGTTAACTTCTCAAACACTACCTGCCGATCCAGCCTCCATGAAAAACTCGCAAGGACACCTCATAAGTATGTGAGGTGAATTCATATTGGACAGACACCATAAAAGTGCGAAGTATTTGAGGCAAGGTTTTCTGCTGTTGGTAATATTCATTGTGGAGAGAAGCAGTGTAAGTGCGACATGAGTGATGAACCTCTTTCTCAGATTGATAGTTTGGAAAAGCATAGAATGCATTCCGGAGAGAAGCTGTTTAACTGCGACTTTTGTGAGGCAGTGTTTTCGAACCGTGATGCTTTGAAATTGCACCGTAAAATTCATGCTGGAGCGAAACGATTTAAATGCGACGTATGTGAGAAAGCTTTTTTTCGGAGTAATAGTTTGATAATACATAGTACAATTCATTCTGGAGCGACGGTATTTCAATGCGAGGAATGCGAGGTGGCGTTTTCTAACGGTGATGCTTTGAGATTGCATAGTGGCATTCATTCTGGAGAGAAGCCATTTAAATGCGACCTATGTGGGAAAGCTTTTTCTCAGGTTTACCATTTGCAAAGACATAGTATAATTCATTCTGAAGAAAAGCCATTTAAGTGTGACTTATGCGAGAAAACGTTTTGTGATGGCACATCGTTGAAGAGGCATGCTAAACAACATTTTAGGGAGAAGACATTTAAGTGCAACGTCTGTGAGGAATCTTTTTCTTCTAGTGGTGGTTTAAGAAACCATATTAGAGTTCATTTTGGAGAGAAGCGGTTTAAGTGCCGCATATGTGCGCGAGCCTTTTCCCAAGCTGGTAATTTGAAACACCATTACAGAGTTCATTCCAAAGAGAAACCATTTAAATGCGACATATGTGAGAAAGTGTTTTCTTTTAAAGGTAGTTTGAAACTGCATAGTAGACTTCATTCTGGAGAGAAGCCATTTAAGTGCGAATTATGCGAGTTAGCATTTACTAGCCGTGCTAATTTGAGTAGACATACTCTAATTCATTCAGGTGAGAAGCCATTTAAGTGCGATGTGTGTGAGAAAGCATTTTCTACCGCTGGTAATTTGAAAGAACATAGCAGAGTTCATTCGGGAGAGAAGCCGTTTAGGTGTCACTTATGTGAAAAAGCGTTTTCTAGCCGTAGTTATTTGAAAGCGCATTATAGAATTCATTCTGGAGAGAAGCCATTTAAGTGTCATTTGTGTGAGAAAGCATTTTCTTTCAGTAGTGGTTTGCAAATGCATATCGTAACTCATTCCGGGGAGAAGCCATTTAAGTGCGACGTATGTGAGAAGGTGTTTTCTCGCAGTCAGGAGTTGAAAAATCATAGTAGAATTCATTCTGGTGAGAAGCCCTTTCATTGCAACTTATGTGAGAAAAGGTTTCGTCAGAGTGGAAATTTGAAAGCTCACAGTAGAGTTCATTCGGGAGAAAAGCCGTTTAACTGTGACTTATGTGGATTAGCGTTTTCTCGCCGTGGTACTTTGAAAGCTCATAGTGAACATAGTAAAATTCATAATGGGGATAAGCCTTTAAAATGAACATGTGAGAAATATGATGGGCCGAAAGGCTCATTGTTTTTTACTTTGTAACACTGAAATCGCAAGGAAAGGTGTACGCTATTCGCCAAAATGTCCCTTGATTGTAAGTAAACCAAGGGGCGAATTTTCGGTCGGCCGAGGTTGTGCAACGCGGTTGCCTTCCCTTTCTGGACGTTCAAGTACGTCGACTGAGTAGCCTAACTCCATCGTCTGGGAACCGTACACCATGCCCACCCAAAGATGATTCCTTTCACTCTGGATTCCCGGATTGAAAGGAATCATCTTTGGGTTTCCACTCCTCACCGTGCTCGTTAACGAAATGGTACGGATTAAGTATTGCACATTGTCCAACGCATAAGCAACTGAGCACTTCCTCCAGGCCAAAGAAAAAATTCTCCATCTTGGATTTTCTTCCAGCCTGGTAAACAAGTTCGTCGCCAATGCTGAGAGGTGGAGAGAGCGCCAGTCACCACCAGCCACGCAGTCTCTCATGGGATCACCAATGCACCCAGCAAGGGAGATCATGTGAAGCGAATCCTCACCCGGGGTGGGTGTTTCCGAAAAAACACCTGATTTGAAATCCCTGCTACAACTGAAGAGAACCCACATTCCAGCTCCTGAGGCCGACCCATCACACCCTTCTGCTGCTTGCTTCGCTTCCAAGAGCCTCTACGAGGGCCAGGGGAGCTATCTCTGAAGCTAGATGCGTCCACCACTGATACAACACTACATCCTACGGCATGAACCAATGTCCTGAGAGACTCTATGAGTACCGACTTCCAGTCACTACCCCTACCATGGTGACCGCTGTGGCCCCTGCACCCTCAGAAGACCCCGAGGTGCTCCGCAGACCAAGGCAGAGTAACATGCTATCCTGTGCTCGAACTGTGACGCCATCTATGTGGGCAAAACCAAACGTCGAATTTGTACCGGAGTACGGGAACACTTGAAGGCTGTGGAGAAATGGAAGACCAGTATGTAATTGCTGCTCATCACTTTTCAAAAATCATGAATTCGCTTTGAAGCGAACCAAAAAGCTTCTAAAATCTGACACACAGTATGACCCCCATCTTCGTGCTTTGGAGAGCATCTCCATCCGATACTTCCAGAATGCCAGGAAAACTCATTAATAACCTAAAAACCTCACATAAGCAATGTCAATAGATTATTACACCCGAGTTAACTCAGCAAATTGAATAGCAAGTGGAAAGCGCTCCTCCCTCAACTCCAGGGTGGCGTTCTACCTGGAAAATTCAGGGAATTTATCAAGTCTGGGAAATTCAGGGGAAAATCGGGGAATTTGAATATTTTCCAGAAAGTTTCTTTCACCTGTAAAAATTTGGATTATTACAGTTAAAACCTCATGTCCTTTTTGTTTCATTTCTAGGCATACGAAAATTCGTTAGGCCTAAGTAATGTGATACGTTATGTGTTAAGTGAGTTTCGAGTTTGTTTAGATTATGGCCTTTTCCTACTCTTTTACCAATTCTGTTTAGGGCAGTGCAATTTTTGATTAGTAAATACGGATCGACCAAGGCGCAAAAAACCGAGTCCGAGTAATTATGAATACCCATCGAGCCGAGTCCGAGAAGTGAAGCGGGTCGTAGATTTTCTATTTTTTCTGTACATATTTTTTACTTTTGTTTCATTCTTTTTCCTTTCGGTCAATTTCATTTCGCTTTTGTTCAGTTTTGCATTGCGCAGAGTAGTACAACAATGAAAGAATAAAAATGGACGAAATAAAAAAAAAAGGACGATACCAACACAAAAAATCTGTGAAATTTACCATTTATTCTTTCTTCCAAATTTTTTTAATTATAAACTTTACGATATTAAATAAAGCTAAGTCAAAAATAAAGTTGACCAGTAATTCTTTGTTCCAGTTTTTTTAATAATAAAGTGAAATGAAAAATAAAATGCGAACAATAAATTTTGTTTACTTTGGTCTCCCAATAAGCCTATGTTGAGATGCTCGTGTTTAGTTCGTTGTTGAAAATTGCGAGAAACACGAAGTTCCACAACTAAAACAGAAAAGTAGCCTATAAACCTTCACACTATCGCTGATCAGGTGAGAACAACGTTAGTAGCTTAACTAACGCCGACTTTCGGACACGTTTTCAAACAACGGAGATTTTCAATTTTAGTTCATTACCGCCCGTAATTAGAAAAAAAAAATGATTCTCTAAAACTATTACAGGTATTTATTTGATTTTTTTTCTGTGCATCTTAACGAATATCTATTGCGTGCAAGAAGTTGTAGGTTCCTTCAAAAGGTAAAAATGAAACTATGAAAATAAAAATAATTTTCTATTGCCCGCCATCTTTTCCCTCCAGCGGTAGCCAGAAAGTCTACCTTCGCTTTTCTCCTCATCGCATCGTATCTTCAAGCAACAATCCGACTTTTGCTGTCCCTGTCCTGTTTTCTCAGTCCGACTTTCGCTCCGTCTGTTTTGCTTTCTGCAGTCCGACTTTCGCTCTGTCTCTATCCTGTTTTCTGCAATCCGACTTTCAACATCGCGGACAGCCAGCGCACGCTCAGGCAGACGATGCTATGGCCCGTTCAAAGGAAGTGACGACTGATCCCGGAAACAAGATGACCGTCCCATCGCCTCGCAGTCCGTCGCCTGCCGATCCTAACATTGTTGGCTGTCCGTCAACTCGAGTTTCTTCATCCGCATCACCATTTCCATGTGGCCAACTCTCATCACATTCATTAATTACGAAAGCCAAGAAAAAGAAGCACTCCCCACTGATTGTCCTCTTCAAATCGCATCGATCTCTATCCAAATTTCTTCTCGACTTGTCAATGTCAAACGAGAATTCAAGTGCCGGTACAATTCAAGAACATACAGGCCACCATCATCATAACACTGCTATTCCTACATTCAAGACTGGATTACCAATTCGTCCTCATCATCCCTGTCCTGTCTTTAAGCAAGAGTCTATCTTTTTCTCCTATCCCTATCCTGATTTCAAGCAAGTCCGGTTTTCAAGTTCTCGGACAGCCGACGCCCGCTCAAGCATACTATGCCATTGTCTGTTCCCGTGAAACGACGGCTGATCCTGTGTCCCGATTTTCTGTACCTTCCGTAATGCTACGGAAAGTGCCTCTGGGGTCACCAGCAAGAAGATGGCCGCCCTATCGTTTCGCTGTCCGACGCCCATCGATGGCTGTCAGCCTTTTTCTCAATTAAGAAGGCCAAGAAAAAGAAGCATTCTCACAGATAGTCCTCTTTTATGACGCATCAATTTCTGTCCGAAATTCGTCTTGGTTTATCATCATGTTCATCTATGTACTCAAGCCGTCCTTCACACAGCATGAACCCTTGTCCTCATCTCAAGTCAAGAATGGCCATTTGTGGATTGTGCTGTCCAAGCTTCTCAAGTCAAGGCAAAGCCTCCCCATCCATGGTGCGGTCAAGCAAACTACAACCCAGTGAAACAAAGACTCCGGCCTCTTCACCCAGGCCCAGCGCCGTTTCATCCAAACTTTTTTGTCTGTCCGCCGCACTGTCCATATTTTCAAGCACAAACCAAACCGCTCCATCGGAAATCACCATTCCCATCAAAGTTTCTTTTTCTTCAGATCGTCATCCAAGATGGCCGCTTCTTCGCTCTGCCCACAAGTCAGGTACAAGCATTTTGGGATCGTCCTGTCCGTGTTTTCAAGCACAAGACCAAGTTCCCCGATCCAAAATTGCCGTTCCCATCCAAGCTTTGAATTTTTCGGATCGTCATTCATGTTAACTGCTCCTTTGCCCTGTCCGCAAGGCAAGTACAAGCCCTTTGGGATCATGCTGTCCATGTCTCCAAACACAAGACTCATTTGCCCCATCCGAGTTCATTTTTCCTATCCAAGTACCTTTCTTTTGGATCATCATCCAACACAGCCACTCCTTTGCTCTCTCCGGAAGAACACGCATCCGATTCTGTTCTCGCCTACACTATCCTCAAAACGAAACTGAGTTTTCTCCATCCGCATCCAAGTTTCCTGTCTTTGGATAAACCAACCCTTGTTCAAATAGACAAGACAAAGCCAAGACACAAAGGAACTGCGAAAGAACCCTCTTTCAGGATGGCTGCTCCTTCCCCTGTCAATCCGTATATCGTTATGCTCATCCTGCACTCCGCATCATCCTTCCAACAACGATGCTCTTCTGTCCGCAAGTCAAGAACATGGATTGTGCCATCCAAGATTCTCTACACAAGGCCAAGTCCCCTCATCCGAACCTGCATCGGTCTTCACTCTCCTAGCAAGCCAACCCAAGCCTTCTACCATTCTCATCCAAGTTCACCTGTCCTCAGATAAACCACCACCTTTCATCCTAGAGGACTGGACCATTCTAAGACACAAAGAAACACTGAAGGAAGCGTCGTCCAAGAAGATCGCTCCCTCGCCTGTCATTCTGGAAGTCATTAAACGGACTAGACTATCTTGGATTTCAACGCAACACCAAGCCCCCCCACAGCAGAAACCAACTTCAACCCGGACACTCAAGATTGGTTTACAAGCTTCCAAACAAACCAATCTTCTGAATTTTCAAGAAAAGACTGTCGTCATCTTTCACGTGAATCTGGAACTGGGGAG